>JAEQBH010007826.1:0-102885 GCA_016808115.1 Tetrastigma voinierianum | reverse complement strand
AGTGGGGAATGGAAATTGAAACGTTTCTGTTTACTCACCCCATTCATGCCGTTATTCAGGATCAGAATTTGCAATTTGTCGGTGAGAAGGTAAAAAGCTATCAGTTGTCCATTGTCAAGGAATTTTATTCCAACTTGAGAGAGAATTTGAATATGGATTCCCTATTGGAGACTACAATCTAGGGGAAGCAACTCATGGTTAGCCCCTACTCGTCCTTCATCGATGCATTATGATGTATACCACACATGCCAGGCCTTACCCTTTCGGGGCTATTCTGAGGAGTTTGATGCTAATTTGTTTGCAAATACCATGTGCACCAACCCGGTACCCATAGGGGGTTTTGTGCGCAAGGAGTTCACCCCGGGGAAATTAAAGCCTAAGTATGCATTGATGAATACGGTCATTCACAATATGATCGGGCCGAAGGGAAAGGAGAAGTTACCAAACAAGGAAGAAATTTAGTTTCTGTACGATGTAATGAATGGGAAAATTATTGACTATGCTTTAGTAATATGGTGTATAATAAGGGATTTTAAGGGTCCCCAAGCGAAACGGGCATCCCTTCCCGACCCTAGTTACAAATTTGGTGGAAGCTATTTAGAATAAGGGAGTTCACAGTAAGAAAAGAAAGAGTTCGTCCTAGAAAACAGGACCCATCACAAAAAAACATAAGCAAAAGGCGACCCATCCGTAAGGCCTCGATCATTTACACATCCCTCTGTATTGCAGGCCCATCATCATCATCGGCTCTTGGACCGATGGGTACATCATAAAAGGATGGGCGTAGAATCAAGAAGGATGGTTTAAATGCATCCACAGGGGAAGCAAACGATTGGACCATAGGCTCCAAGCAGGGGTCCACATTCTACGAGGAGAGCCCGTTGTTGTTGACGACCCCCCTCCTGACTTGGAAGGGGATTCTTATGAGTTAAATGACTGTGTGGATGAAGATGCATTTTCTCAAATGGAGAGGAGGGGATGAAGAGTAGTGGTATTTGGGGTTAGAATAGGGTGGTGTTGGCAATTGGGTAGAGACCTCAGCTATGTCATGCCCAACACCTATTTCTATTCTATAAACCTGTTATGTAACCCGTGGTCATTACAAGCTTAAAAGACCTTTTTGATTTTAGTCATGTGGGGTGTTCCTTATTGATGTCCCGTGCACATTTAATGTGAGTTTGGATTCCTAGAAGAACAAGCTGTAGATCCATCGTTAATCGATTCTGAGACTGACGTAAGGAGGCTGCCGTGTAGTTCTAAAGTGAAGAGGGCGGGTTATTGGAGGTAGTGGTATCGGTACCACTAAGCCGAGTACCGGTACCATGTAGTGGGGCAGTGGTACCGGTGCAAATATATTGTGCGGTGCCGAAGGCTATTGATGCCAGTGCACTTTTGATCACGGTACCACACTTCACTAATGCGGTACCAACATCGCGATCTGTAAGTTTGGCCGGAATTTCGATCATGGTGCAAGGGCACGCTCTTCTTTCGATCCCCACTTCGAGATCACTAATAAGGATTGAATTTAAGCCCACTTTAGAGGCGAAATTGGGAGTTCGGATTCGAGTTTGGCTCTAACCTTTAGTGTTACCTCATATTTTCTAGGGTTTTAAGTAGAGTAATAGTTTTCTTACGATTATGAGTTTTAAGCATTGTAATATTTCAATTGATTTTATAACTTGGTGTTCTCATTTAGGGGCCTACTGCGTTTTTATATCTCAACCTTACAATTGAAGTGTTATTTCTCAATTCCCATTTACTAGTAGTGTTCCGAGGCGAGTTATAGATCAATTCTTAAGCTTTAATGGAGTTCTAAACCTCCATGATAGGGTTAACGGTGAAACTCACCCTTCAATTACTTGACCATCAATCCTCTTACGTGCTTCAGTAGAGTTTCTATGATATTAAACACTTGCGAAAAGCCTTATAAAACCTTAGTTTGGCATCTTCTTGACAACATATGAGCAGAGATTCTTGGTACCAAGTTGTGCTTGATCTAAAATGCAAACTAAGAGTCAACAGATAAATCTAGCAGCGTTGATATACGTTCAATTATTCTTGCAATCCTTAAGCACTGACTTAAATCCCCACAGACCATTCATCATTGGCTCCTAGATGAGATTGTAAGTGAGAGGTGGGTGTTACCTCGTTGGTGGTGAGCGAAAACCTCAGGATCCTATCATTTGCCCTTCTCGTTTTAAAATAGTTTAAGCCCGATGGTTAATAATCAATCAATCAAAACCCCTAGATTTTACTTTAATCTCATTCGTGGATATCAATCCTAAGGATCATCTGAAACCACTCTGTGAAATGACTTGATGGACTCACGGTATTATAATCATGACGACATCGGTTCCTAAACTTAGGAATAATTTAAACCTGAAATAGATGAAGCACTAACAAAAAACCCTACCTTTCCTACATGAAAATATGGTGTTGTCCTGCTTATGTGAAGCAGACAATATCAGATAAGCTTGAAGCTAGGTCCGATAAGTGTCTATTTGTAAGATATCCTAAAGAAACAAAAGGATATCAATTTTGCAACACTTTGGAACAAAGAATTTGTTTGTTCAAGCATCTTGTCTTCTTAGAGAAAGAGTTTCTCTTGAGAAGACAATGGAAGCAAAGTGGAGCTTAGTGAGTTCAAGATCTCCTAACGAATGTCTCATACATTTGAACTGAAGTTGTAATTCATGATGATGAATTGATAAACGGCTATAAACACAATGTTTAGTAGAATGAAGTAAGATACATTACAATCCCGGAGAGATGAATTTCTCATTGTGAACAAAGGGCGTGTACTCATAGAGAACATGGAAGGTAATGTGATTACCTATAAAGCTAGGCTTATGGCTAGGGTTGTCGTCAAAAACAAGGAGTTGATTATGATGATACTTTTAGTCCAGTATCTATGCTTAAATCCATAAAAATACTCCTAGCCATCGCCGCTCATTATGAGTATGAGATATGGAAAATGGATGTGAAGACAGCTTTCCTCAATGGAAATCTAACCGAGGAGGTGTATATGACATATCTGAAGGCTTCATATCTGGAAGTGGCAGTAAAGTATGCAAACTTCAGAGATCCATTTATGGGTTAGAGCAAGCATCTAGGAGTTGAAATATCCAATTTAAGGTGGAAATCAAAGAGTTTGATATTTCACAAAAATGCGGATGAGCCTTGTGTGTACAAGATGGTTAGAGGAGTGCAGTCGTATTCCTAATGTTGTATGTCGATGACATATTACTCAGTGGAAATGACGTCTCATTCGTAAAATTGGTCAATATGATATTGTAGATACAATCTATAAATATAATGGTTATCCAAGAAATTCTCCATGAAAGACCTTGGAGAAGCGACCTATATATTGGAGATAAAGATCTATAGAGATAGATCTAAAAGGTTCCTTGGTCTTTCACAGTCTAAATACATAGACAAGATGTTGAAGAGGTTTAACATGGAGCGGTCCAAGAGAGGATATATCCCCATGGTTAATGGGATATATTTCTCGAAGTCTACGTGTCATGAGCATAAGATGAGAGGACACACATGAATATGATACCATATCGCCGTATTGGATCGATCATTATGCGCTATGTAATGTGTACTAGACCGACGTATCATATGCTCTGAGTCCGCGAGCATATACCAATTAGACTTTAGGTGAAATTAATCGGGTGGTACCGAGGAATGCTCCTTTAGGACTTGAGAAGGACTAAGGATGTACATTCTTGATTTAAGGAAGATGGGGATCTTATATTAAGATGCAAATGTTGATCTGATGGAGATGACTCCGAATCTCAATCAAGCTAAAATTCCCATTGAATGATGACACAGTCAGTTGGAAGAGTTCCAAGCAAGAGATGATTGTGGATTCTATATCTGAATCAAAGTACATCGTTGCTTCCGATAGCATCTTAAGGAAGCGGTTTGGACAAGTAAGTTCATTTATGAACTAAAAGTGGTCTATTACATTGTTGATATGATACTATTGTACTGGGATAATGATGGAGCCATTACCAAAACTAAAGGAACCACTGTCTCATCAAAGGTCTAAACTAGTACTCAAGGTGATGCAAACTAGATTTGAAAATCATTGAGTGATCGTGATCTTAAAGATAGAATGTGCCTTGGTCATAATGGTCGATTGTTGGTTGGACCAAAGTCATATACAAATTTATCTCACTATTACCAAGGGCTGTGTCTAATCCCCATGATAATGCCAACAACTTGTATTTGTGTTCTATAACTATTGTATTCATTAAAGAGCATTTTTTTTATTAAAGAAATTAAATCCGTTGTGTTAAAGTTGTTTGATCCCATCATCTTTGCAAGTGCAGGAGTCTAACAAGTAGTAAATTGGTTAGATCAGATATCGATCGAGAGATCCTCGAAATTTTCAATCAACTTCTGTTACTCGAGAGCTACATCTTATTTGGACTATAATAGACAATTTGAATCGATTTGTGAAAGCCCCTTGGAAATAATGAAAACCAAAAATAATATGAATAGATAACAAATGAATGACTAAAAATAATGAAATGACAAATTTAGATTGAACAATTATCTATAAAGAGAACATTGGAAATAAAGCTGAAAGTCGATTCCTCGACACATATGATAATTTTTTCTTCGAACCCTGAGATTACAAAAACTAGTCCAAGGAATATGATAATGCATTTGGATCTCTCAAACCACACGTTCATCATCTCACTACAGTTTCTCTCGAATACATTAAGGCTTGATAACTACCCAATACAGGTAGCCTTGATGCAGGTATTTTCTTTCTCCAATACTTCATACCCATAACATGGGTACATGACCTTAGCTCCTTTGTATAGTCATTGCATGGGTTTACACTATCAGCTCCTCTTATCAAAATTCGACATTTCATTCTTTCCTTGATTAGATCGTTGCTAACACGGGATTGAATTATGATTGAATTAGAGGCCGAACTCCTACGCATGCTTAAATTGATAACTCCTCCAACTCATTCTCGGTTTCCAAGTGAAGAGGATGTATCGGTTAATTACCACGAACACATTAGATCATCAATATCGAGTTCTCATACCCTCGGAAATTGTTCATCACTCTCGGGAATGCCTTCTCGTGTCACTCGGGGGCCTCCACGGAAATCGGAGCTTGGAACTGACCCCGGATTGTGGTATAGAGTGACATTGGGATCAATTCAGAGAAACACAAAACCGACCAATTGATTTATAAACGAGAAGTTCAGCAATAATGAATAAAATTCTGGAAAGATAATTTACGATGATAAGCGTCATTTCAATGGGGTTGGGTTTCTAAATCAACGTTACACCATACATTTAGCTTCTTGATCAAGAAAACCAACGTAAATCGAGGCGGTGGATCGAAATCCAAAATTTATGCAGAATTCAAACAACCAGACAGTAATTTGAAGAAATATAAATCTGCGTTCATTCTGACCTTTGGCTAACGTTCGGATCCAAAATTAAAAGCGAAAGGCTAAAGCTAATCTAAAAAAAAATTAAAAGAAAAAAAGAATTAAAATCGGGGCCTTGACCACTTTCAGTCTCTCTTTCAAGTCGCGAAATTTGCGTTCAGCCGATGCGACTACATGTTCTCAAGGTTAAAGTTGGGCCACTGGTGATGCACCTCTTTTGAACTTGATTCGTGCGATTGGTTGTTGATGTCGCGACATCAATTCTTTATCCCGACCTTACATTTGTCTCAGTCTTTGTCGCAGAAGCCCTTGTTTAGTCGCGACATGTCTTTCAAGGTGAAAGCGATGTAGCGTGACTTCTACTCTTAATCGCGACTCTTTTCTTTCCAACTTACATTGTCGTATTTGTTTTAATGATGTCGCGACCTCAAGTCTTCGCAATTGATGTCGCGACAGCTAGGTGTTGTCGCGACCTTCTTATAAGCTGTTCGCGACCCGGCCCGAGTGATGCTCATGACTTCCTTTACCACAGTAATAGTTGATGCCGACCTTCTTTTTAGTGCAAGCGATGTCGCGACCATTTGAATATCGCGACCTTCTTTCTCTAGATGATGATATCAGCGACCTTAGTTTCCTTGCAAGGTGATGTGCGGCCTTACGATTCGGTGTTGGTGTTGATTGCATCCGGATATCGCGACATAAATGTTCATTCAATTATTTCTCTTAATGACTTCTTTTGATTAATAGCGACCTCATTATCCTTGTACTTGGTTTAGTGCAGCCGACATCATGTCTTCTTCTTCATCAATTCACGGATTTGCTTAGCGTGAGTTCCTTTCCGCCCATTTCGTTTGTCTTTGATTACGCTTCAATTCTGGCTGGGGAGCTTTGTGGTTGCAACCTTAATATGTATTTTGATTGCTGCAGAAAAAGCTTCCACGACATCAAATCTTTAATCCTTTTCGCCTCTCCTGCGCAACTTCCTTGACCAATTAGACAGTCTTGTTAGTCATATTACACTCGCTTTTCTTTATAATTTACGCTTTCTTTTGAATTCCCTGTACCTGTGATTTGGTGAAAGTATTCATATTCCTGCACATAATCCAACTGTTTTAGAAAAAATAAATCAGAAAAATGGACTAAAAATAGATGACTTTTAAAAAAGCTCATCATGAGTCTCTTGTGACCATAGCTAAGAAGTACAAATCACACGTTCTTGCCAAAGGTATGAGATACAAAGTGGATTTAAGCGCAGTGGGTGTTTGTTAGAAGTTCTCTAAAGGCAATGCGCCATTAGCACTTATTGTCACGCGTAGCGTATTATTTAATATGAAAGGCTTCTTCGTTAATTTGGTATTCATCGTTGAATTGATATAGATCTTTTGTCGAATTATTAAAGCCCATGATACATAACATAGCATGACGGAAATCATGATGGGATCATGATAATAAGATTCCTATCATATGCAATTATGTTTGTGTCTAAATTATCCCTAGTCATAGGATCAACAAGACTAGACATTGTTGATCCGGACATACTAGCACATGTCATACTCCTTGATTGGATCAAGCAGTAGACCTTATAAACTGTGATCATGAGTTTATTAGAGTTAGCATGTGGATGCTTGCTAAGAGTAGCTAAGTACATCGGAGACCTATAATGAGACAATCATATGGATCATCTAATTAAATGTTGATTATTGTCTCATCATAGCAATGTTGCAAGTATCCTTAGACTTGAGATGCTCAAAGATATCTTGGATGCTGATCTTGTACTTTGACTTCAATCCACGTTGCCTCTTTAGGGGTCGCTCATTGGATGAGGATTGGGTATTATTTGTAGTCTTAGGTAATTGGTAGCCAATAAAGAGTTAGCCACTACCAATAGGGAGAGAGTATACCTAAGGCCTCTTGTCGGAATCATTATTCAGGAATCTCTGGCTAGAGTGAAAAGGCCTTGAGGACTGTCTTCAAGTGCATAAAGGTTGAGTGATGAATCTGGGGACAAGATAAAATATCACTTGGGTTAGGTGTGGCATAGCCAGTCTAGTGGAAGCTACACTATTGTCCATGCTTTTAACCAAGTAGGGTATAGTTTGGTGAAAGGACGAATTGCATAGTATTTGTCTATGGGAAGGTGTCGTCCAGACATTTGACTCAGATCAATTAGGGGTCGTGATGTGTTGCTAGATACCAATCTTGACTTGATTAATTCAATGGTTGAATTAAGTGGTCAACATAACCGAAACCTAATGGGTCACACACTTAGAAGATTATGGGGCTGATATAAAACGGATTTGGATGTGATCCAAATATGAGGGAGTTAATTCTCATGAATGAAATGTCACGGGAGTCTCTTGAATCTGAGTTCAGCCCTCACTCAAAGAGATAATAGGTTTGGGCTTGTACCTCGGCTCTGGGCCATGTGGGAACTCGCCATAACGCATGGGGATGCGTGTAACCTATCATCGCCGGTGAGTGGCATTTGGTCATTCCAAAGGATGGGGTTTTCCTATAAATAGAATGTTATGGAAACCCTAAATGAAGGATGAGATTTTGAGAGAAAAGGGAGTTCATGAGAAAAGCAAACTTGGTGTTCTCTCTAGAGTTTGAGAGAAACCCGGGTTTTGGCTTCCTCTTCGGATCGGGACTTGGCTAGCACCAGGACCTGTTGCGAGACCATTGCCTTGGAGGTTGTCGGCTTCACTCTTCATGTGGATACCGTTAGAGGCGGACCTAGGACTTGGTTCGCTTCAGTCTAAAACATGACCACGGCTCGATTTTTGGAACCGACATGAGTAATTCTACACCTTATCTCTATTGTTAGACAGTTTGATGCTACTAAAGGGTCCTTGGATGGGTTTATTTGGGAGTTTTGTATTTTTGATGTTACATGCAAGTGTTGCCACCCACGAAACCCTTCAATGGTATCAGAGCAACCTTGTGTGCATCAAAATCAATTTAATGTTGAGAGTTTTCGGTTTTTGGTACCCATGTTTTTAAAAGTTTCAAAAATGAGATTTTTGGTATGAAAAGGTTTAGATCTAGTGTTGTTCTTAAAGTATATGGTCATGAGATGATCTAGGATGGTTAATATGAAGAAGGAACAACTTGGAAGTGTGTAAAAGTCCCAAAGATTGGATTTTTGTAGATTTCTCGTCGCTGGAAAACCCAGCAATGTCGCGACGTTCGTGTCCAACATCACGACATTGCTCATAAATTCGATAGCGTCGCGCGTTAATCTAAGAGCGTCCGCGACGTTGTTCATCAAACCAAAACGTGATGTGACGTGATGTGACGTAACATGACATTATGTGACATGATGTGACCTAAAGTGACTTGACATGACGTTTGAGTCAAACACTCCCAACGTCGCAACGTGATGACGTTCCAGCATCGCGACATAAGGACGTGTCGACTTAGCGACGTCGCGACGTGAAGGCGGTAGTATGACTTTTGAACCCTCCTGGCGTGCGGCGTTTCAATGTCATGACGTGACAGCGTCGCGGGGATTGACATCCGCGCGTTAAATTTGCTAGTTCCTTGTTCATTACGTTTCTTATATGGTTTTGCACAAGTTTTGAACACGCCACTCTTATGTGTTTGAAATAGAAATGTGAGAGTTAAAATTGAACCGTTCAGCTTTAAAATTTCTAGAATCATGGATTTCGAAAAACCATGTTGAAATTACCTAAGAGAGAATTTTGGACAAATAAGTGCTTTAGGAAAAATTATGGTTCAAGTGTTGAATCGGAATAATGGTTCAAGGAGTTGAACCAAATGGGAAGTTAAATAGGATTTATGATTCAAGAAGTTTGAATCGGGTTCATGATTCAAGATGTTGAATCAGATTTGTTCAAGTGTTGAATAAAGGGTTATTTGTTCAAGTGTTGAATGAAAATGATGTAGGACAAATTTAGTTCAAGTGTTGAATTGAGGTCATTGTTCAATTGTTTGAACAAAATTAAATGGACCAATTATTTCAAGTGTTGAAAAACCTTGATGTGCTTTGAAATCATGGGGGTACCATTACCTTCAACTTTGATGGATTCGTTAGAGAATGCTGTTTAAGGGTGTATGTTAGCATGATGGATGATTATGGACTTTGCCCAATGGTGATTGAGCATACTACATTTGGTTATTATTTCTTTTTGGATAAATAGGGCCTATTGTCCCTACCTCTCTCTAATCTCTCTATGTACTTCTCTTCTCATCTAAATCCCCCTCGAGTGTAACTTGAGGTTATTCTTATTAAAGGCATGTAATTAGATTACGGGAATGAGATGAGTTGGTGAAGATCTGAAGGAAGAAAAGAAGTGTGGAGAAAGGAACCAAGAAAGAAGACTAGCAGAAGATTGTAAATTTTATTTATTTTAAAGTTTGTGATAATCATGCATATCTAGGTTTGACCTAGTCAATTCCATTATGGCTCATGGAGTTGATCTTGGGATGTCCATAATCATGCCATATAGTTAGAGTAACTATCCTTATAATTTCATGAGATGAATGGATAATGCATGCTAATGAAAAGGATAATACTTAAATAAAGAAAACCCTCCATTACTAATAGTAAGGCTAACGTCTTCCACTAATATGGTGTGCACGAGAGTTCCTTTTGGAGATTGAGGTTGTTGGGCTATTGACCCATCCCGCAGGCATGTTTACTATCCATTGGAAATAAGGTTTTCCTGATTGGTGGGCTGGCCTTAACTAGACTCGTTAGCTGGTTGGGTTAACCCCAAGGTTGATGTTGGATAGAGAGGCATAAATTGGGTCAATATATAAGATGTACACGCGTATCATAGATGATAACTTGATGATAGTGCATAAATCAGCAGTTGATAACCTTTGGATTCGATAGTTGCATCGCATTTACCAAGTGGAATAATTATTGATCTAAGATGGCTTGGTAGGCTAACCCCAAGGTCACTTTCGAAGTGATATTGGATTCATAATTCTGTCACGAATGGTGTGTGATAAAGATATAGCCCTTTGACCCTGAGATACACTTGGTGGGCTAACTAAGGTGATTCTCGGTGATATGGGATATTCTGACCGCTAGGAGAGACCTCCATATGGGATTCTCTCATATCAATAGTAGGGGCTATGGATTCGTAATAAAATAATTGGGAGCCATAATGCGTGATTATCAAGCACGTAATGGTATGCATTTAAGTACAATCGACATAATCTCTTTTACATCTAAGTTATAAGAATCAAACTATGTTGACGGATGTGAACGGACGAACGGTAATGGATGACAAAATATTGATCGGGCCTAACTTCTTGGATTGGTTGAAGAATTTGAGAATAGTTCTCAGTGAAGAAAAATTAGCCTATGTCATTACTAAGCCAATCCCTGGATCCCCAACTACTGATGCACCTGAAAGTGTTGAGAGGGCATATAAAAAACACTTGGTTGATAGTGCAAGGGTGGGATTGATTATCCATACCTCCATGTCACCTGAGTTTGAGAAGATGTATAAGGCCCGAGGGATGCATATTCCATAGTACGCCATCTAAGGGAACATTATAATGAGCAGGCGGCCTTTGAAGGGTTCAAAGTCACCAAGCTTCTTTTTAATTCCAAGATGGAGGTGGGGACATCTCCTATGCAGTATGCGTTGCAGATGTATAATCACATTAAGAGGCTAGATCAATTGGGTCATTTGATGGATCCTGAATTGAGTATAGACTTGATTCTGGCAAGGTTACCTCGATAGTTTTGCACATTTATCTTGGACTATAGAGATGGTTCATAAAAGTACCTACCATGCCGAATTGATCAACGTGCTCGAAATGGGCGGGGAAAAATGGAAAGAAGAAAGGCAAAGACTACCCCGAGGAATTCTTTAAAGAATTATTTGCTTCCATTGTGGTCAAGATGGCCATTGGAAGAGGAACTAGAAGGCCTACTTGGAGTCGAAGAACAAGGTGGCATGTGATGCACCATTTTCTTCAGGTATTTATGTCATTACCGTTAATACTATTTCTCTTAACAACATATGGGTATGCGATACCAGTTATGGCTCATACATATGGTTTGATATGCAGGGCCCTAGGAACAGTAGAAAGCTCACAAAGGGAGAGTCCGACCTACAGAGAGGTAATGGTGCAAGAGTTGCGGCTAATGCCATTGCGACTTATGTTTTGAACCTCCCTCGTACTTTTGTTTAATTTTGGAAGATTTCTATTATGTCCCAGCATTGACGAAGAACAATATATTTGGTTTCATGTTTTGAACAAAAGGGTTTTATGTAATTTTGTGACAATGGTTGTTACATTACGATGTCAATTATGCTCATTGGTTTTATTAAAGCAATGGGACTTACATATTAAGATATGTTCATTCCAAATTAAATGTTAATGACAATAAAATGACCAAAGAGAGATAATCTCAAATCATCTCACACATGGCATTGTCGTCTTCGCCCCGCAAATGAGAAACACGTGACTAAGTTGCACGGTTATTGTAGCTTGGTGTCATTTGATTGTGAATCATTTGACAATTGTGAACCTTGCTTGTTAGGCAAAGATGACAGGATTACCCTTTAAAGGAAAGGGTGAACGTGTATCGGACTATTAGACCTAATACATCCTGATGTATGTGGTCCTATATCAGTGCATGCCAGTGGTTTTGTTTGTTACTTCATAACCTTCATGGAAGTGACTATTCACGATATGGATACTTATATCTCACTTGAGGTATAAAGTGCGGGGCCTTTGAGTTCAAAGAGTCATAAATGAGGTAGAGAAGCAATAACTTGGGAAGTATAAATCCCTTAGATCGGACGAGGTGGTGAGTACTTAAGCCAAGTGTTTCTGGATTATCTCAGGGACAGTGGGATTTTGTACTAATGGACTCCACCTTATACGCCACAACACAATGGTGTGGCTGAGAGAAGGAACCGAACCTTGTTAGACATGGTAAGGTCTATGATGGGCATGGCAGACCTACCTAAATCCTTTTGAGGTTATGCACTTTAGACTATTGTTGACATCTTAAACATAATCCCATCCAAGTTAGTTGAAGTTACTCCATATGAGATATGGACTAACTGTTGGATACATAAAAGAGTGACAATTGTATAGGGTTTTAAGATCCTCAGTTCATGTTTTGCTTTCTTTTTGCGTAGAATAGGTGATTTTGACCTTTTCTACCGTTTTTATGCGTGTGCAGGTCATTCGATGTCCCGTGCACATTTTCGTAGCGGTTTGGTTCTAGAGAACAACTGTAGATCATCGTTGTCGATTACAAACGCTGTCGGGAGGCCCCGGGTAGTTCTAAAGTGAAGAGGGGCAGTTGTGGAGGAAGTGGTACCGGTACCACACTAACTAGTACCGGTACCCACATGTAGTGGAGCAGTGGTACCGGTACCAAATATAGTGGTACCGGTACCCAAAGGCTATTGGAGTACCAGTGCACTTTTGGTACCGGTACCACACTTATTGGTGCCGGTACCAACATGCAATCTCTGCAGGATTTTGAGCGGAATTTCAATCTTGGTGCAAGGGCACTCTCGTCTTTCGATTCCCACTTCGATATCACTAATGAGGATTGTATTTAAGCCCACTTTAAGGCAAATTGAGGTTTGGAATCTAGGGTTTTGGCTCTAATCTAGAGTAGCTAGTTTTCTTCTGATTCTGAGTTTTTAAGCATTTGTAATCTTTCAATTTGTTTTATAACTTGGTGTTCATTGAGAGACTCTGCGTTTTTTATATCTCAACCTTGCAATTGAAGTGTTATTTCTCAATTCCCATTTACTAGTAGTGTTCCAGCAACTATGAATTCTCAGCTTCAATGCATTCTAAAAACCTCCATGATAGGGTTCTAACGGTGGAAACTCACCCCCTTCAAGGTAACATCCCTCTATCCCTATTTTGCGCTTCAATGGGATTTGTATGATATTACACACTTGTGAAAAGCCTTATAAAACCTTAGTTTGGCATCTTCTTGACAACTTGTGAACGAGAGATTCTTGGTACCGATTATCATGATCTCAAATTCAAACTAAGAGTCAAACAAAATGGTCACGAGCAAGCGTTTGATATCGTTCAGTGTCTTTGTCTTACAAAAGATTTTAAAGTTAAATCCCCATCAAAGACCATTCATCAGCGAAACCTAGATGAGATTATAAGTAGAGGGAGTGGAGTGTTACCTCGTTGGTGGTGGCTGGAAACTCGGATCCTATCCCGTATTCGCCCCTTCTCGTTTTAAAATAATTTAAGTCAATCGGTTCAATAAATAAGTAATCCAATCAAAACCCCACAGTTTTGCTAGCTCACATTCATTGGATAACAACCCTAAGGATCATCTAGGAAACCCCTCCATATCATTTGTATGGTTTTATTCCCATTCTCTTTAAAGGAAAAGGCCAAAATATGGTTTCACTCTCTTGCTCCAGTTGATTTTCACTTGGAAGACATGCGAAATGAATTCCTAAATAAATTCTTCCCTCCATACGTACTAATGCACACTCATGCGAATCAATCCAAAACTTTTCTTAAAACCAAGAGTGAACCTTTTGCTATTGTATAGGAAATATATAAGGACCTCCCTCCCACTCTCCTCGTGTCCATGGTTTGGATGTTGGACAAATTGTTGCATATTTTCACCAAGGACTTTCCCTGCATAACAAACAATACATCCAAATGATGTGTGCAGGGGAGTTCTATGAGAAAAGTGCTAAGGAGGCTGTGCAGTTTTTTTATACAATACCAGAAAATGCTTGAACTTGGGGCTAAATGCCTCCTAAATCTACACTAAAGTGCATAGTTCACCTAGGGGAGGAATACATCCTTAAGAAGAATGATGACACACAAGAAAATAGCCAATTTAACAAGGAAGTTAAACCATCGGCCCGAAAATTGAATAAGTTATTTATTTGTACCCAGAGTATCTTCGGTTCCTATGGGATGCAGGTGGAAGAACCATGCATCATTTACATTGTTGCTCATTCAAACCATTAAGCGCATAACCTTCCCTCAAGTCATGGGAGCAATCCAAATAGAAGTAGCTAATGCTCTCTTAATTACAAAGGCCTTCAACTTTCCATGCACTAAAAACTTATAATCCGAGGTAGAATTAGCACGAACAGTTGGAAAATGAGGAAGCCCCGAAAACCATTTCCAAATAACGAGCAAGAACTTTCAAGACCCGAGGTTTTGAATCAGCTCCTCAATTCCAAAATAAAGGTCCTCAAGGATTTCCTGCGAATCCTAACCAGGGTTCATCCCTCTTCTAAAGGGAATCAAAACCAGCAACTTTACCAGCCTCCCGCATAAGAGTTTGGAGGACATTTTGAGGCAGTTTGTCGGGCTCAACAATCCTGACTCTTGAATTCCAGATTGCCTTAAATGATATGAGATCCCGAATCACTAAGTTGACCTCTTTTATGATACCAGCAAAGAAAAAAACTCCTTCTCGGACCATCAAAGCCCTCGAGTCAAAATAGTGTTGGAATCTCAAGTCCAAACGATGTAACCTTTGAACATTGCAATCTGTCACCACTCTTCGAAGTGGAAAAACAATTGATAAAACCATTCAGCCCAAAGAATTGTCCAAAGAAACAACAAAAGATGTGCAAAATGAACCATTAAGGGATGATGAGGTGTCTGACAAGCCTCATGTTCCTAGGACAGATGTTGTTGATGTTGAGCCAGAAAAAGACAAAGCCTCCCATGTTCCTCCTGCTCCATAGCCTCATAGGTTGAGGCCCACTAAGAAGAAGAGTGGAACCAATCCACTCTGAAATCATGAGTTATTCAACAGTTAAGGTAAACATCCTCTTGTTGATGCCATTAAAGCAAATTCCGTCATATGTAAGTTTTGAAAGACTTGTGCACTATGAAAGAAAGTTAGGTGTCCAACAAGGACACATTCATGGTAAGGCAGTCCACCTCCTTGATTAGGAATAACCCTTTGAAATGCAAGACCTAGAACCCCACGCCATCTCATAGTGGTGGAAGTTTCAAATGGGACATGCTCTAGTGGACTTGGGAGCAAGTGTTAACTTGTTTCCATACTCGGTATGTTGAGCTCGATTAGGAGGTTTAGAATCAGACTAATATCACCGCTTCGACTAGTTGGCCAGTAGTCTTGAAATTCCTAGAGGGATAGTGAATGATGTATTGGTGCAAGTGGACAAGTTCTACTTTCCTGTGGACTTTGTTGACTATGACACTCAACTGTGGTGAATCAAGGGACTTCGATTCCTAGTGATTCTTGAGTAGGCCCTTCTTGGCCTTGCCCATTATCATACAACGTAAGGGAGGACTAATAGCGTTATCTTTTGGTAACATATTTAATAATTTAAATATCTTCAATGTTATCAAGGAGATATGGGGCAGTGAGGACGTTTGTGAGAGTAAATGATAGAATACATTTATTGCAAAACTATAGGTCATGTTTCATATGATGATCCTCTCAAGTCTTGTCTAGTAAGCCCCGAGTTGTGTCGGTAACCATCAAAGATTGGATTTACGCATCATAATTGAGCATAGTAGAATTAATGGAAGCAAATGAGTGAGCACCCAGATTTGAAAAATTGCCACCAATTAAGGACAAAGTAATACCTTAGGAAGAGGTGGCGACCCCCGAGCCCGATCCGACCCGATTGGTGGATCGAGCCAGAGCAGGGGACGCTCTGTTAATTCTTTTTATTTACCGTGTTATTAAATTTTATTTTTCAAAAATGTCGAGACCCGAATCCTGGCTCAACCTGAATGGCGGATCCAAGTGACCGAGGTTTTACTCAGCGATTTTTATTTATCTTATCAAAACACTTTGTGTAATCGTTTCGTTTGCGGAAGCAATTTCGGTTTAAGAGCGAGCCCGCTAATCATGTACAAATTCAATGCAATTCGGTAGGCCCATAAACATTTAACAAAATACATTTACAATGAAGGCATTCATGCCCTTTTCAAAATGATATACAAAAACCAAGGTTCAAAGTTTAACCCTTTTGTTCACAAAATATCACATGTTCAAAAGAAATGATATGCAAAATGACGGGGTATAGACTTATACACCGCACTCTCTCTATGACTCTGCACTTCTTGATCTTGGCCTTCTCTTTTGCTTACTCGATACCTATGCATAGATAAAAACTATACGCTAAGCATTTTCATTCTTAGTAGTTCTATACAGTTCTATTCCAATTTTCAGTTTATCATGACATGCATTTATCATAAAACCATGCCTTTTTTATCAAAACATACACATGCTCATTCATTTTCACATGCTTTTCCTTTACAAATCGTGATCACATCAATATGCATTTTCACATGCAACAAATCCATTCCACAATTCAATTCATTTTAATTTCGCGTACCTCTTGAAGATTCTTGTTTGATTTACAAAATCCCATTACACTCATCAAGTTTGTTATTTCACTTTGTCTATGCAATTCACATTCATGACGGATTCCGTTCAGTGAATCCCGTCCTTTTTATCATTTGGTAATGTGCTTACACATTTCACAATTTCGGTCTTGCATCATGATGAATGCCGATTGGTGCACCCCGCCATGTGATCCTTTAAATGCCAAACACCATCATGATGGATGCCGATTAGTATCCACCCAGAAATTAGGAACATTTCTTAAATATATTAGCCATCATGACGGATCTTCGGTGGTACATCCCACCAAGTGGGACATTAGACAATTTCATGGTACTTCGCGGCCCGAGTTCAATTCGAAATTATAGAATCCCGCCCGGTACCATTCCAATCGATATCATCGGATTCAGAATTCAAAGAATGTCAAGGAATTGACCAGTGGGTTTACAATTGATTAATTTTCCACATGCAATTAATCGTCAATCATTTCAAAGATATACTCATTTCTTATAATCATTTCAGATTTATTTTGTATACTACCAAAACACTTGAAATAAGGATAGAGTCAGTGAACAAACCGAAGCTGTCGGTTGTCGTTTCCTTCCCTTTTGATCTCGGTCCTAGGTTAGGTGATCCTCACCTGCCCCTGTCAATAACAATTATGCCACCCTTAGTGGATAAACAATTATTATACAATTTCATTGAATGTCGATTAATTTTGGGTGCGGGTCTTGGGGTTAAGACACTAGAGTGCGCGAGAAGAGGCGAACTTATACGAGGAGAAGCGAAGCTTTGCCAAGGCGGCAATGTACGGTATGTTTTTCATTAAGTTTAATCCTTATTTGAACCCCATTAATCATTATTGGATCCTTAAACTATCGAGTGCGAATCACAGAGGCTTTCGAGACAAAATCAAAAATTTGCCTTTGTGAACAGTGCCTTGTGGCATACTTTAAGCTACCTTCTTGTGAACCATGGGGTGTCCATTTTATCCCTCAGCCTCGTCGCGGAGAAGGCAACCGTTCTTGTGAAGGCAGAGTTGCCCTAGTTTTCCTTCTTTATCCTTTTGCAATTTTCTCCAAAAATTACTCAAAAAACTCAAACCAAAATGGGAATACTCCCAAAGACATTCTAGAGTCATCCTAAACCAACCATAGGCAAACCCCATGGATGGATTAAGTTTCTAACGAAACATCCCATTTAAGAAATCTAGGGTTTGTAAAATACCTTGAAATCACTTTGCACCCAGGCCAGCTTCATGCTTCCTTCTCCTTACAAGATCTTGCATAAACATGGAAGAATTCACCAATCTCAACATTTTCCCGAAAACCTATTTACTCTTTATCTTGTCTCCAAACGTTTTGCACAAATGAAGTCTCTAAGACCAAAATCGTGGTCCTATCACCACTTGTATCCGCTAAAGGTCATGTTTGACATCCATTAAATCCCATTTTTTCATTTTTACATTTTAACTCTTTATTTCCACTTTCATTATCATTAATTCATGGTACTTAGCTCAATTCTCAATTAGACCTTTTAGGTCCTCCATTTTACATTCGCAGTTGCCCTTTTCATGGGGTTTATTTCGGGTTCCATCGATTTCTCATTTAGTATATATGCCAATCATATGCTCACATTTTCATTTCACTTTTCACTATTTAACAATTTATTATTAGTTTTCTGGAAAACCCAAGTTTTAATTTCATTTATACGGAATATATAATAAAATTATTATAAAATTATAAGGTATTTTTGAGTTCTGGAGAAACTAAAAGCTTGAGTTGAAGCCCTTACCATCGCATCTCAAAGTATGCATTCTAAAAGTGAACTTTTCCAGTAATCATATCCTCTTTTTAAGAGTCGAGATCAAAGAAAAATAAACTTTGGAGAATATTAGAGAACCCATTGTCATAAGTTGACAATTGCAAATATTAAGGAATTGTTAGCCAGGCTTGCACACACAGGATTCACTTGGAAGGGATGTGACCCTTTGAACAACCACGTTGTGTTGAATCAATTATGAAAAATTTCCAAGAAATGGTCTTAAAATGTTGGATGTAGGTGTTATTTTACCCCATTGCGGACCGCCAGTGCGGTCAAATCTGACCAGTAGTTCCTAAGAAATCACAGATCATGTGGTAATATTAGACACAATGAGCTAATTCCCACTCCCGGTCACCACCTTGGGTTGGAGGGTGTGCATAGACTATAGAAGCTAATGTTGTCCCTTTAGGAAGATGTTTCCTCTACCTTTGTGGATCGAATCTTTGGAGAGAGTTATACGACATGGTGCATTGTTTCCTAGATGGGTACTCAAGGTAAAATCAAATTGAGGTAGCCCTAGAAGATCAAGAGAAAACCCGTTCCACTGCCCTTTTGGCACATTTACTTGTACAGGAAAAATGCCCTTAGGGATTATCATAATGCACGGGAACTTTCAGTGATTGCATGATGGGGATTTTAGTTTTATGATAGAACATATCTTTAGAGATTTTCATGGGCCAGTTTCTCTATTTTGGAGATTCATATGAGGGATGTGCGGAAATTTAAAGAGTACTAGAAAGGTGTCGGGAGAAAGAATTTAGTGTTTAATTGGGAGAAGTGTCACTTCATGGTATAAGGATTGTGTTAGGACATATAGTGTTGAGAGAAGAGTGAGGTAGATAAAGTAAAAGTTGGGTTGATCTCGACTTGCACCCTAAGTGTGTCAAGGATATACGGTCCTTCTTAGGTCATGCAAGATTTTATAGGAGATTCATAAGAGATTTTAGTGTCATAGCTCGTCCTTTGTGCAATTTGCTTGCCAAGGATGTCACTTTTGAATGGTCACAGGCATGTAAGGCGGCCTTTGATAAACTGAAAACTATATTAGTTTCACCTCCTACCATGCGATCTCCTAATTGGGACCTCCCTTTTGAGATCATGTGTGATGCTAGTGATTATGCCATAGGGGCTATCCTAAGGCAAAGGGAAGATAAAAAAGCATTTGTGATCTATTATGCCAACAAAACTCTAGATTCATTAATCAGAAGTTACAACTATGGAAACGAGTTCTTGGCTATAGTCTTTGCCCTGAAAGTTTGGTCTTCATTGTAGGGTCTCTGTAACCATTTTCACGATCATGCAGCGTTGAAATGCCTCTCTAAGCAAGATACTAAACTCGTTTGACTAAGTGGATTCTGCTGTCAAAAATTTAGCACGGCCATTACTTGATAAGAAGGAGTTGAGAATATATAGTGGCTGTGCTTTGTCTTGGTTGGTTGAACCCAACTTGAAGGACTACCCATAGGCCACACTTTCCCTAATGAGCAACTTTTTGCTCTTATCCACTGCGCATGGTATGCGGGCATAGTAAACTATCTAGTGACAGGACATATTCCATCCCAATGGACCTCTTAGCATAAGAGGAAATTTTTGGTGGACATTAAAAAATACTACTTTGATGATCCTGCTTGTTAAATACTATCCTGTGGTGTTGAGAAGGTGTGTATCCAATGATGATCAAATTAGGAATTACTCACCTTCTATCACTCTGAAAGCTTGTGGAGGCATTTCTCCCAGAAAAATAGTGAACAAATCCTAAGCCAGTTTTATTGACCCACTCTTTTTAAAGATTGCTTTGATTTTTGCAAAACCTTTGCTCGGTGCCAACAATTAAGAGGGATCACAAAAAGGAACATGATGCCTCTTACTCCTATTTTAATTATTAAGATATTCGATTGCTAGGTTTAGACTTCATAGGGCCTTTCCCCCCCTCATGTGGGTACCTTTACATTTTATTGGCAGTTGATTATGTTTCTAAGTGGGTGGAGACCATTCCAACGAGAACTAATGACCATAAGGTTGTTTTGAAATTTTTGAAAGAACATATTGTTTCTTGCTTTGGAATGCCTCGCGTAATCATTAGTGATGGTAGGCTCCATTTTATGTCGACCCTTTGAAAATTTATTAAAAGTATGGATTCACACAAAGTTTTCCCACGACACCACCCTGAGACCAATGGTGGCCAGACTAGCCAATAGGGAGATCAAACACATTTTGGAAAAAACGGTTACACCTAATCACAAGGATTGATCGCTTCAACTAACCAATGCTCTTTGGGACCTAAAATCTTGCTTTTAAGGCCCATTCTTTGTATGTCTCCTATGGCTAGTTTATGGCCAGGCATATCTCTCTGATGGAAATGGAGCCGCAGGCATATTGGGCTATTAAAACTCTTAATTTGATTTGGCTAGGCAGGTCAACATAGATTCTTTGCGGATAGGCAGGCTTGATGAATTGAGGCATGAATCGTATGAGAGCTCAAGAATCTACGAAGAGAAGGTCAAGCTCTTCCATGACAAGAACATTATAAGGAAGACCTTTGAACCTTACCAAAAGGTACTGCTATACAGCTCTCGCTTGCACAGCTCTCGCTTGCACATCTTTCCAGGTAAACTCCGTTCTTGATGGACTGGACCTTTAATCGTCAAGGTAATTCACCCATATGTGCGCAGTGGAGATTGAGAATCCAGAAAATGGGAAAATCTTTAAAGTCAATGGTCAGTGCTTAAGCCATTTCTAGAGAACTTTGACCGCCAGGAGAGTAGTGAGGAACTAGTAGATCCGCTCTACCAGGATGTTCCTTCAGCATAATCTCTGTCCTATCCTTTTGTATATAGTTTTTTTTTTCTTTTCCTTTTCTTGCATTTCTTTACGTTTTATTCATTTAGTCTGTATTGTTGTTTTTAATAAAGGAGAGTCCAAACCTTATGTATCTGTCAGTGCATTGAGGGCAATGCTTACTTCCATGGTAAGGGTGGGCATACACTAGTGGTTAGAGCCATTTAAGTGCATGCTATTTGGTTTAATTCAGTGTTCTTAGGGGGTTAAGTGCATGCGATTTTTTTTATTTTCGACTCTTTTGAGTATGGTACTTAACCTTTGATGTATGTAGTTGCATGACCTTATGTATGCACTCCATATAGTTTCACTGCACATACACAATAACAGGCATGTACAAAACTTTTTTTTCATATTTAGGACCATATTGACCCAATTCTTTTCTATTCTCCAAAGTCAATCTTGACTGGTATCACTCTCATTCATAAACTACACAAGTCATTGATTTCCTGTCCCAACCTCATTTTTGCTTTCTATTGCTTCAACCTGTGCATTTTTAGCTTTCCATGTCAACTAAATGCATCTTATTCTTTGAGGAACATCCATACGTAGTTGAAGATTATTTTAGGTATATTTTCTCTTTTAAACTTCTAATTCATCTTGAGTCATCCTTTTACTTTCCCTTGTTGAGCCTTGAGGTTGCAGGTTCTGTTCGAGACAGGAGCTCTTGATCCGTGGAGTCTGGATAAGATCAACGTAAAGCGTGAAGTGCGAGATAGTGTAGTACAAAATTCAACAAGCACAAGTCAGTTTGGAGGGGGTTTGAAGCAGTGCAAGAAGCAAGCATACAGTAAAATCCAAAATGTAGAGAATTCTAGAAATTTTTTTAAAGTGGTACCGGTACCATTAAAATTGGTACCGATACGAGAAGCCAAAACAAAGCGTGCTAGAGTGAATGCAGGTGCCACATACTGATGGAACCCATCAAGGAAAAAGTAAGCGATAGCAATGCGCTGCATGCCACCTTCTTTAGTACGGTACTACCTTGCGTGAATGGGTTATTTAAAGAGCCTTTTTCTCCCATTTTTTTGAACCCTTTCATATCCATTTCGCCCCCCCCCCTAAACTCCTATATAAGAAAAACCTTAACCTAACTTCTCTCCTCTCACCAAAGCAAGCCTAAGGTCAGATCGTTTCCTCAAGTGTACCCATCACTGCGACTAGGGGCATCACCGGTTCTTTGCATTAGAGGCTGAAGTGCTGGGCCGTGGTGGTAAGTGCTTCGTCTTCACATCGCGTGATCTGGTGGTTTCTTTGTGTCAGTATGGATTGTGTTGGGTGGCTTTGGGTTGTGGTACTATGCTCCCGGTTGGTTAGGGCATCCTTTATGAGCGGTATGGGGAGGAAGGTTTTGAATGATCTGGAAAGGGTGAGTCCCTTTTGAAGACTACAATCTCGGGGAAGCAACTCATGGTCACCCCTGACTCGATAAATGAATCCTTTGCATTATGATCATACACTTACACATGTGGAGGCCTTACCCACTTTCAGGCTATTCTGAGTTTCATGGTACGCCAAATACCATGTGCACGAACCCAGTACCCATGGGGGGTTTTGTGCGCAAGGAGTTCACCTTGGGGAAATCAAAGCCTGAGTATGCATTGATGAATAAGGTCGTTCATGATATGATCAGGCCGAAGGGAAAGGAGAAGTTACCAAGCAAGGAAGAAATTCAGTTTATGTACGAGGTAATGAATGGGAAAATTATTGACTATGCTTTGGTAATATGGTGTATAATGAGAGTTTTAAGGAGTCCCCCAGCGAGAGCATACGAGATCCCTTCCTCGACCACAGTTACAAATTTGGGTGATTTGGTGGAATCAAGGGTTTGGTAGAGAAAAAAGAGTTTGTCCTAGGCTGGGGCCCATCACAAACAAAACATAAGCAAAAATCTGAGTCGCCTCCACAAGGCCTCAGTCAGCACATCCCCTTCGGCTATTTACAGGTATCATCATTATCGACTCTGGACGATGAGTACATCTCCCTTAAGAGGATGGAGCGCAAAATCAAAGGATGGTTTAAATGCATATTGGGGAAGCAGAAGCAGAAGCAGTTAGACCACAAGCTCTCCAAGCTTGAGGGTCACATTCTACGAGGAGAGCCCGTTGTTGTTGATGACCCCCCCTCCTGATTTGGAGGGTTACGTGAGTTGGATGGTTGTGTGGATGAAGATGCATTTCCTTAGTGGAAAGGAGGGGCGAAGAGTAGGTGGAATCTGAGGTTAGAATAAGTTGAGTGTTGGCAATTGGGTGAGACCTCGATATGTCATGCCAACACCTATTTGTTCACGTAAACCCTATTTGTAACCCATGGTCATTACAAAGCTTAAAAGACCTTTTTGATTTTAGTTATGTAAGTGTTCCTTATTGACTTCTATGCATGTTAGCTTGCTTGGTTATGGTGAAATGTTTACAGTTTTAATGAAGTTCATTCCAGTTTGGTGATTTCATTGCAGTCTTATTTCAGTATCTGTGATCTCTTATATGAGAACAGTTTGTTATTTTGTCCATTACACTTGGGACTATTGGTGCTCATTTAAGTTAAATTTAGTTATGTCTGTTAAGTTATAGCCTTTATGTTCATGATTGCTCTTCACAAAAATTTTGCAATGTAGTGCTCAGCAAGCTATACTTTGTTGAACCTTAGAGTCGGTAGGCATTACTAGTTCAAATCTTGCTAGGGACTAGCAAGATGCAGGTTGGGAGGTGTGTTGGATACATAAAAATGCAACAATTATATAGGGTTTTAAGCTCCTCAATTCATGTTTACTTTAAATGCGCATAGAATAGGTGCTTTTGACCTTTTCTACAGTTTTTATGCGTGTGTAGGTCGTTCGATGTCCCGTGCACATTTTCTTAGCGGTTTGGTTTTAGAGAACAACTGTAGATCATCGTTGTAGATTACAAACGCTGTCGGGAGGCCCCAAGTAGTTCTAAAGTGTAGAGGGCAGGTTGTGGAGCGGTGGTACCGGTACCACACCTAAGCGTCTTTGGTACCCACATCTTGAGTCAGGTAGTGGCACGATTACCAAATATAGTGAGTGAATGCCCAAAATTTGATGAGTCACTAGTGCACTTTTGGTACCAGTACCACACTTACTAGTACCGGTACCACACTTACTAGTACCGGTACCAACATGCGATCTCTGAAGAATTTTTAGCGGAATTTCAATCTTGGTGCAAGGGCACGCTCGTCTTTCGATCCCCTCTTCGAGATCACTAATGAGGATTGTATTTAAGCCCACTTTAGGGCATAATTGAGGGAGTTCGGATTCTAGGGTTTTAGCTCTAACCTTTGGAGTGTTTTCTCATATTTTTCTAGGGTTTCTAGAGTAGAGTAGCTAGTTTTCTTCTGATTTTGAGTTTTTAAGCATCTGTAATCTTTTAGTTGGTTTTATAACTTGGTGTTCATTGAGAGACTCTGCGTTTTTTTTTTATCTCAACCTTGCAATTGAAGTGTTATTTCTCAATTCCCATTTACTAATAGTGTTCTAGCAATTATGAATCAATTCTCAGCTTTAATGGAGTTCTAAACCTCTATGATAGGGTTCTAACGGTGGAAACTCACCTTCAAGGTATGGCCCTTAATCCCTCTTTTGTGCTTCAATGGGATTTGTATGATATTAAACACTTGCGAAAAGCCTTATAAAACCTTAGTTTGGCATCTTCTTGACAACGTGCGAACAAGAGATTCTTGGTACACGTTGTGCTTGATCTCAAATTCAAACTAAGAGTCGAACAAATCGTGCAGGCAAAGTGTTTGATATCGTTCAATTTATTCTTTGTCTTACAAAATCTTTTAAACTTAAATCCCCATTAAGATGTTCATCAATGGCTCTTAGATGAGATTGTAAGTGAGAGGTGGGTGTTACCTCGTTAGTGGTGAGTGGAAACCTCAGGATCCTATCATTCATCCTTCTCGTTTTAAAATAGTTTAAGTCAATCGGTTAATAAATCAATCGATCAAAACCCCCTAGATTTTACTTTAATCTCACATTCATTGGATAGCAACCCCTAAGGATCATCTAGGAAACCATTTCCTGTGGAAATGACCTGTGGACTCCCACGGTATTATAATGCTTAGAACCTTGTCAGTTCCTCGCTAGGAATAATTTGACACCGCAGAAATAGACGAAGCACTAACAAAAAGCCCTATCTTTCCTACATGAAAATATGGGGTTGTCCTGCTTATGTGAAGAGAACAATTTCAAATAAGCTTGAAGCTAGGTCTGATAAGTGTCTGTTTATATGATATCCTAAAAAAACAAGAAGATATCAATTCTACAACACTTTGGAATAAAGGTTGTTTGTTTCAAACATGCTGCCTTCTTAGAGAAAGAGTTTCTCTTGAGAGAAGACAGTGGGAGCAAAGTGGAGCTTAGTGAAGTTCAAGATGCTCTAACAGACGCGTCTCATCTGACTGAACCTAAAGTTGTGATTCATGATGATGAATTGATAGTTGACTCTTCTAAAACATAAGTGTTTCGTAGGACAAGTAGGATACGTTCTGTCCCAGAGAGATATGGATTTCTCATTAGCGAACAAAAGGACGTATTGCTCATAGAACATGATGAGCCAACTACCTACGAAGAATCTCTTAATAGTTCAAGTCGATCAATGGCTTAATGCCATGGAAGTCAGAGATGGGTTCCATGTACCAACCAAGTGTGGACTTTAGTTTGATCTGTAAAGGGATAAAACCCATAGGGTGCAAGTGGATCCTCATGAAGAAGAGTGACATGGAAGGTAAGGTGATTACCTATAAAAGCTAGGCTTATGGCTAAGGGTTGTCGTAAAAAACAAGGAGTTGATTATGACGAGACTTTTTGTCCAGTAGCTATGCTTAAATCCATAAGAATACTCCTAGCCATCGCCGCTCATTATGAGTATGAGATATGACAAATGGATGTGAAGATAGCTTTCCTCAATGGAAATCTAACTGAGGAGGTGTATATGACACAATCTGAAGGCTTCATATCTGGAAGTGGCAATAAAGTATGCAAACTTCAGAGATCCATTTATGGGTTAGAGCAAGCATCTAGGAGTTGGAATATCCAATTTAAGGTGGAAATCAAAGAGTTTGATATTTCACAAAAATGCGGATGAGCCTTGTGTGTACAAGATGGTTAGAGGAGTGCGTCGTATTCCTAATGTTATTTGTATGTCGATGACATATTACTCAGTGGAAATGACGTCTCATTCGTAAATTGGTCAATGATATTGTAGATACAATACATCGTAAATATAATGGTTGTGAATTCTCCGCAGACCTTGGAGAAGCGGCCTATATATTGAGATAAAGATCTATAGAGATAGATCTAAAAGGTTCCTTGGTCTTTCAGTCTACATTACATGAGCAGATGTTGAAGAGGTTTAACATGGAAGCAGTCAAGAGAAGGTCTCTCCCCATGGTTAATGGGGATCACACTCTTAGAGTCTACGCTGACCATGAAACATAAAAGATGAGGACACACATGGGCTATGATACCATATGCTTCAACTATTGGATCGATCGTGTACACTATGTAATGTACTACACCCGACGTATCATATGCTCACGAGAGTCACCGTGAATCTGTAAACCACAGAGTGAGGTCATCGGGTGTTGTCAGAGAATATCATAGGACTTGAAGGACTAAGGATGTATTCTTGACAGAAATGGGGATCTTATAGTAAGATTGCAAATGTTGATCTGATGGAGATGACTCTGAATCTCAATCATGCTAAAAGTTCACATTGAATGATGACACAGTCAGTTGGACGAGTTCTAAGCAAGAGATGATTGTGGATTCTATAACTAAATCAGAGTACATCGTTGCTTTCAATGGCAGCTTAAGGAAGCGGTTTGGACAAGTAAGTTCATTTATGAACTAAAAGTGGTCTCTTACATTGTTGATCTAATACTGATGTATTGGGATAATGATGGAGCCATTTCCAAAACTAAAAGAACCATGGTCTCATTAATGGTCTAAACTAGTACTCAAGGTGATGCCATTAGATTTGAGAAACTGTGGTGTTCATGATGTAAAGATAGAGATGTGCCTTCGATTCAGTGCATTTGATCTCTTAGCGAGCCACTTCCCCCAAAGGAAATCTGAATCACGTTCTTGCCGAGTATGAGATACAAAGGCTATTGGCTTTAGCACTAGTAGGAGTTTGTTAGAGAAGTGCTCTAAAGGCATTCGCCATTAGCACTTATTGTACGCGCAACGTATTATTTAATATGAAAGGCTTCTTCATTAATTTGGTATTCATACGTTGAATTGATATAGATCTTTAATCGAATTAATGAAGTTCATGATACATAACATAGCATGAAGGAAATCATGATGGGATCATGATAATAAGATTCCTATCATGTGCAATTATGTTTTGACTGTCTAATTATCACACAATTAAATAGGATCAACAAAATTTTGGACACATTGATCCGGGACGGACTAGCATACATGTCATACTCCTTGGTGGATCAATGATAGATCTTATGGCTTGTGATCATGAGTTGAGGTCGAGAGTTGGCATGGATGCTTGCTAGAGTAGCTAAGTATATCGAGAGACTATGTGGAGCAATCCATATGGATCATCTAATTAAATGTTGATGATTGTCTCATCATAGCAATGGTGCAAATATCCTTAAACTTGAGGTGCTCAAAGATATCTTGGATGTTGATCTTGTACTTTGACCTCAATCCATGTTGCCTCTTTAAGGGTCGCTCATTGGATGAGGATTGGGTATTGGTTGAGGTGTTGGTGTGGTGGGTATGAAGAGTTCGCCACTACGATGGGGAGAGTATGCAAGGCCTCTTGTTGAAATCATTACTTGAGAATCTATTTAGTGAAAATGCCTTGAGGATTTGTCTTGAGTGCATAAAGGTTAATTGATGAATGCAGGGACAAGATAAATATCATGATGGTGTAGCATAACCCGGTCCCAATGGGAGCTACACTATTGTCCATGCTCTGAACGAAGTAGGGTATAGTTTGGTGAGGATGGAATTACACGATATTTATCTGTAGAATTAATATCTCGGTCGGACAGTGACTCTGGTCGATTAAGGGGTCATGATGTGTTGCTAGATACCAATCTGACTTGCTTAATTCAAAGATTCATCAGTGGCCAACATAAGCAGGAAACCTAATCGTCGCACGCCCAGAAGAGTGTGGGGCTGATATAAGCAGTTTAGTTGTGATCAAATATGGGGAGTTAATTCTCATGAATGAAATGTCACGTGATTAGTGGAATCCGGGTTGAAGCCCTGTCAAAGATAATAGGTTTGGGCTTGTACCTCAGCTTTGGGCCATGTGGGAACTTGCTATAACGCATAGGGATGAGTGTAACTTATCATCACTTAGAGTGAGTGGCATTTTGGTCATTTCAAAGGATGGGGTTTTCCTATAAATAGAATGTTATGGAAACCCTAAATGAAGGATGAGCTTTTGAGAGAAAAGGGAGTTCATGAGAAAAGCAAACTTGGTGTTCTCTCTAGAGTTTAAGAGAAGCCCGGGTTTTGGCTTCCTCTTCGGATTGGGACTTGGCTAGCACCGTGACCCGTTACAAGATCGTTGCCTTGGAGGTTATCGGCTTCACTCTTCATGTGGATCTTTTGTTAGGCGAACACAGGACTTGGTTGCAGCTTAGGTCCATTTGCCAGATCACATTTCTGTTTTGGAACCGACCTGAGTAATTCCACCTTCTCTCTATTGTAGAACCGGTTTTGATGCTACTAGGCTTGGATGGGTATTTGTTGGGATTTTTTTTGTATTTACGCCTCTTGTAGAGTGTTGCCGCCCCTGACCCTTGATTAGCATGAGATCTAATCGAGAAGAGAAAAGCTCTTTCATATCTTAAGGATGAGACATCATTCATTTTGTAGAATCTACTTAATTGTCTATCTTGAGAGCAAGAAATGCAGTCATAAGAAATGGGTATGAAGTATTGGAAAATAAAAATACCCCGGATCTTACGAAGAAATTCTAATTACAAGTAATTGATTAGAATCATGTTTCAAGAATGAACATAAATCTCTACTCAGTGAAAAGTATGGTTAGAGAAGGAATCCAAACTATACTACCTTGCCTCTTGACAAATTTAGATTCCAACTCAGGGGAAAATAGAATGAGATTAGGATGTAGGAATTGACAATTTCACAATAATGAAATCCCAGTGTTTACTTCCAGCAATAATCTGGTTCAGTCCAGTTTACATTTAGGATTTAACATTTTCTTTTATATTAAATGTAGGAGTCCAGTTATTAAAATTCTTTATAGGTTACTAAATCTACTATGAAATGGAAGTTCAAATAGTATAGAACTTGAGTAGTTGGGGTAGTTAAAGTTTAAATTCTTTTTCAATCTCTGTAGGAGCGATATCCATACTTATAGATCCACTTTATTACTTGTGCGACTTATTGCGCCCCACTGCAGGCCTAACTAAATCTTTAAATGAGTTCGGTGACAAAACAATTCTTCTTATGAACATATAACTTATGGTGTATCATGTTTTGGTGTCGTTACCTGGGATTCTAGTTAATCGTTGGTAATAGTGGCAAAAAATGGTATATAGCATTTGATCTTAACAAGTTTTTGGTGCCGTTGTTGGGGACTTTACTTAGTCCTTGGTAGCAGTGTCTGAAATTTGAGTAACACTGACCACCTTTCTCGTTTAGTTTCGGAGACAACTTCTGAAGGTCTGCCCATAGGCGACACTTTCCCTGATGAGCAACTTTTTTTACTCTTGTCCAGCTCTGGGATTAGGGTATCTGAAACATAGTAATTATCTGAGTATTTGGATAAATTCATCCCAGGACCTCTTAGCAAGAAATTTTGTGGACATAAAAAACACTACTTTGATGGCCCATACTTGTTTTAAATCTTGTCCATCTTCTTTAAATATTGTCACGATCAATTGTTGAGAAGGTGTGTATCGATGACCGTCAAATTGGGGTACTCACCTTGCCCCTTTTCCGTCGTTCTTAAGCTTGTGGAGGGCATTTCTCTGCAAGAAAAGCGACTGACAAAATCCTGCAAGCCGGTTTTTATTGGCCCACTCTTTTAAAGATTGCTTTGACTTTTGCAAAACTATGCTCGGTGTCAACAATTAGGAGGGATCATAAAAAGGAACATGATGCATCTTACCCCTATTTTAATTATTGAGATTTTCGATTGTTGGGGCTTAGACTTCATGGGCCTTTCCCCCCCTCTTGTGGGTACCTTTACATTTTATTGGCAGTTGATTAAGTTTCTAAGTGGGTGGAGGCCATTCCAACGAGAACTAATGACCACAAGGTTGTTCTGAAATTTTTGAAAGAACATATTTTTTATCGCTTTGGAATGCCTCGTGCAATCATTAGTGATGGTGGGCTCCAATTTTGTAATCGTCCTTTTGAAATTTTGTTAAAAAAGTATGGAGTCACACAAAGTTTCTGACACCACCCACGGACCAATGGTCATTGGGTGCTTGATAAAGGGAGATCAAGCACATTTGGGAAAGAAACGAGTTACCCACTAATCGCAAAGTTGGTCACTTCGAGCCTAGCAGATGGTCTTTGGGCCTGCAAATGCACTTTTAAGACTATTCTTAGTATGTCTCCTTATAGAGTAGTTTATGGCAAGGCATGTCATCTCGAGTGGAAATGGAGCATAGAGCATATTAGACATTAAAACTCTTAATTTGGTTGGCTAAGGCAAGTAAGCGAGAGACTCTTTGCGGATAGGCAGAAGCTTGATGAATTGAGGCATGAATTGTATGAGGCTCGAATCTACCAAAGAAGGTCAAACTCTTCTGAGCAAGAACATTGTAAGGAAGACCTTTGAACCTCAGCAAAGAATCTTGTTATGCGGCTCTAAACACACATCTTTCCAAGTAAACTCCGTTCTAGATGGACTGGACCTTTCATAGTCAAGGTAGTTCACCCATATGGCGTAGTGGAGATTGAGAATCCGAAAAATATGAAACTCTTTAAAGTCAATGGTCAGAGCTTAAAGCCATTTCTGGAGAACTTCGACCGCTAGGAGAGTAGTGAGGATCCGCTCTACCGGGATGTTCCTTTAGCGTAATCTATGTCTTACCCTTTTGTATATTGCTTTTCTTTTCCTTTTCATGCATTTCTTTACGCTTTCTTCATTCAGTTCTGTTTTTGTGTTTTTCATAAAAGAGAGTCTGACCCTTATGTAACCAGTTTTTTTTCCCCCTCTCTTATAGTCTATGATGGGTATCCTTCAATGCATTGAGGGCAATGCTTATTTCCATGGTGGGGGTGGGCATACACTAGTGTTTAGAGCCATTTAAGTGCATGTTATTTGGTTTAATTCGGTGTTCTTAGGGGGTTAAGTGCATGTAATTTTTTTCAATTTTTGGCTTTCTTGAGTATGGTACTTGACCTTTGATGTATGCAGCCGCATGCCCTTATGTATGCACTCCATATAGTTTAACTGCATGTACATAATAACAGGCATGCACAAAAAAAATTTCATATTGGGACCATATTCCCCCAATTATTTTCTATTCTCCAGAGTCAATCTTGACTGTATCATTCTCGTTCATAAATTACACAAGTCACCGAATTCTTTTCCCAAGCTCCTTTTTGCTTGATTATTGCTTCAGCCTATGCATTTTTAGCATTCCCATATCATACATCTTATTCTTTGAGGAACATCCATACGTAGTTGAAAGAGGATTTTAGGCCATATTTTCTCTTTTTAACTTTTAAATCATGCTGAGTCATCTTTTGAACCCTTGTTGAGCCTTTAGTTGCCAATTTTGTTCAAACCTTAGGATTCTTGATCACTTTGAGCAAGGATGACTCCAAAGTAAGTAGAGGTGTCTGAGGGTGTACTATATACAATTAGCAAGCATAAGTCTGTTTGAAAGGGGTTTTGAAGCAGTGCACGAAGCAAGCGTACATTGAAAATCGAAACATAAGAGAGTGCGGAAATTTTGGCAAGTGTGGTACCACTCTAGGTGGTACCGATGCAGGGCTAAATTAGATGCAATAAGACATTGGTACCGATTACCACCTTGGTAGTACCTGTACCCATAATGAAAAAATGGTAGTGAACTTTTGGTACGGTACCACTTACTAAGTACGATAGTCATCACGTGTGGGCCATTTGAAGAGCCCTTTTCCTTTCATTTTTAACCCCTTCATATTCCCCTCCAACTCCTATATAACAAAAACCCTAACCCTAACTTCTCTTCTCACCAAAGCAAACCCTAAGTCAAACGGTTTCCTCAAGTTTCACCATCAATCTGACCCGGGGCATCAACAGTTCTTCTTACACGAAGCTTGAAAGTGTTGGAACCGTGTGGGTAAGTGATTCTCGTCCTCAAGCTAGAGCAACCTAACTGGTTTTGCATTGTGGTTGGTATGGATTGTTTTGGTTGGCTTTGGGTTGTGGTTTTATGCTCTTGGTTGGTTAGGGCATCTGCTATGATCGGTATGGCGAGGAAATTTTTGAATGATTTGGAAATGGTGAGTCCAATAATGCTTGAGATGGGTTGGTGGGAGATTTTTGTGTGTGTGTGGGCCATTCTTGCAATATTCTCTATCTTTGCCATATCTATGGAGAGATCAGAGAACATAAGGGAAAAGAAGGCCACCAGCTCTTCTATTAAGGTGAACTGTAGTAAAAGCGGCCAATAAAGTCGTAGGAGTGTAGAAAAAGAAAGAGGAAAGAAAGAAGCGGGAAGGTCACTTAAGTGGTGAGGAAGAAAGTGAGGCGAGATGAAGATGTGAGGCTAAGTTTGCTAAATCCTCGAATCAGAATTGAGAAAAGTGGGTCAGTCGATTAAAGGCGAGGTTTCCCTTTGTAGCGAGGGAATGAAAATTGAAACATTTCTTTTTACTTATCCCATTCATGCAGTTATTCAGGATTATAATTTGCCATTTGTTGGTGAGGAAGTAAAAGGTTATCTACTGTCCATTGTCAAGGAATTTTACTCCAACTTGAGAGAGAATCTGAATGTGGATTCCCTTTTGGAGACTACAATCTTGGGGAAGCAACTAATGGTTAGCCCTGACTCGATCGCTAGATCGTTGCATTATGTTCGCCCTACCACACGTGACAAGCCTTACCCACTCAGGGCTATTACAGGGTTTTATGCAGATCTGTTCACAAATACCATGTGCACCAACCCAGTACCCATGGGGGGTTTTATGGGCAAAGAGTTTACTCCGGGGAAATTAAAGCTTGAATATGCGTTGATGAATAAGGTTATTCACAATATGATCGGGCCAAAGGGAAAGGAGAAATTATCAAGTAAGGAAGAAATTCAGTTTCTATATGAGGTAATGAATGGGAAAATTATTGAATTCTGTTGGTAATATGGTGTATAATGAGACTTTTTAGAGGTCCCCCGGTGAAACAGGCACATCCCGCCCACCCTTAATTACAAACTTAGTGGAAAATTTGCGGGATAAGGGTTGAGTAGAGAAAAAAATGGTTCTTCTTAGGTTAGGCCATCCTGATCAAAACGCAGCAAAAGCGAGCCACTTCCATAAGGCCTCAGTCAACACATCCTCCTCTGGGTATTTCTGGGCCATCATCGTCTTCGGCTCTTGGTCCGATGTGTACATCTCCTTTAAAGAGGATGGAGCGGAGAATAAAAGGATGGTTTAAATGCATCCTGGGGAAGCAGAATTAGTTGGACCATAGGCTCTCCAAGCTTGAGAGTCACATTCTATGAGGAGAGGCTGTTGTTGTAGATAACCCCCCTCCTGATTTGGAAGGGGACTCTGACGAGCTGGATGATTGTGTAGACGAAGATGCATTTTCCTCGAATGGAGAGGAGGTGGACGAAGAGTAATGGTATGCAGGTTAGAATAGAATTGGTGTTGGAAATTGGGTGAGACCTCAGCCATCGTACCAGCACCCATTTTGTTTATGTAAACCCTGTTGTGTAACCCATGGTCATTACAAACTTAAAGACCTTTTTATTTTAGTTATGTAGGGTGTTCCTTGTTGAATTCTATGCATGGGTGGTTATGGTGAAATGTTGTGATTTTAATGAAGTTCATTCCAGTTTGGTGATTTCATTGCATTTGATTTTAGTATCTGTGATCCCTTATATGAGAATCTCTGTTTTGTAACAGTTTGTTATTTTGTCTACTACACTTGGGACTGTTGGTGGTCACTTAAGTTCAGGTGGTTGCATACTCTGTTAGGTTATAGTACTATGTTCATGTTTGCTCTTTTGGGAATCTTGCAATGCTTGACTACTCCTTAGCGCACTGTGTTAAGCCTCGTAGTCGGTAGGCATTACTAGTTCAAATCTTGCTAGGGACTAGCAAGATATAGGTTAGGGGTGTGTTGGATACATAAAAGTGGACAATTATATAGGGTTTTAAGCCCCTCAGCTCATGTTTTGCTTTCATTTTGTGTAGAATAGGTGCTTTTGATAGCACTACATCGTTTGTACGTGTGCGGGTTGTTCGATGTCCGTGCACATTTTTCGTAGTGATTTTGGTTCAGAGGACACTCTGAGGATCATCGTTGTCGATTCAGAATAATATTTGTCGAGAGGCCTGCAGGTAATTCTAAAGTGAAGTAGGGCAACTATGGAACATTAATTTACCGGTACCTGCTTGGCGATACAGTGCCCACATGCGGTGAGATACGGTGGGTTGTGGTGCGGGTACCGGTACCATACCGATCTGTCAGTGAAATGCTGGTACCCAAGTTCTATTAGAGAACCAGTGGACTTTTAGTACCGGTACCACACTAACTGGTACCGGTACCAACATGTGATTTTTATAGGATTTAAGAGGAATTTCGATCTTAAAGCAAGGGCACGCTCATCTTTTGATTCCCACTTTGAGATCACTAATGTGGGTTGTATTTAAGCCCACTTGAGGGCAGAATTAAGGGAGTTTGGATTCTAGGGTTTTGGCTCTCTCACTTTTGGAGTTTTTCTCATATTTTCTAGGGTTTTCTAGAGTATAGGAACTAGTTTCTTCTGATTCTGAGTTTTTGAACATTTGTAATCTTTCAGTTGGTTTTATAACTTGGTATTCATTGAGGGACTCTGCGTTTTTTATATCTCTACTTTGCAATTGAAGTGTTGTTTCTCAATTCACATTTACTATTAGTGTTCTAGCAATTATGAATCAATTCTCAATTTTAATGGAGTTCTAAACCTCCGTGATAGGGTTCTAATGGTGGAAACTCACCGCCTTCAAGGTAATAGCACTCAATCCCTCTCTTGTGCTTCAATGGGATTTGTATGATATTAAACACTTGCTAAAATTCTTATAAAACTTTAGCTTGGCATCTTCTTGACAACGTGTGAACGAGATATTCTTGGTACACGTTGTGCTTGATCTCAAATACAAACTAAGAGTCAATCAAATTGTCTATAAGCAAACATTTGATATCTTTCATTTATTCTTTGTCTTAAAAAAGCTTTTAAAGTTATATCTTTTATCAAAAACCATTCATCGATGAAACACATGTAGGGTGTAAGTGAGAATTGGGTGTTACCTCGTTGGTGGTGAGTGGCAACCTCGAGATTCTATCATTAAGCCCTTCGTTTTAAAATAGTTCAAATTAGTTCAGTTAACAAATCAATCAATCAAAACCCCCCAGATTTTACTTTATTCACACATTCATTGGATAGCAATCCCTAAGGATCATCTAGGAAACCACTCCCTGTGGAAATGACCTGTGGACTCCCACATTATTATAATGCTTGACCACATCAGTTCCTACACTTAGGAATAATTTCAGCACACAAAATAGACAAAGCCGTCATCGTAACTTAACTATAGTCATTTCCCGACGGCGTAGGCGTCTGCCCCTGATGCCTCAGTTGGATCTCCATTAATCTTCCGTTTTCTGTCTACACCTTTCACTCTGGAGATTTATGGAACTCTGGTCCATAGATTCATTTCATCATAACTCACCATTCATCATCGAGACCTTAAACCTACAAGGGTTATTGAGTTATTGGGAGTCGTCAATATGCTCGATACAGTGCTGAAGGTTTCGCCCTTTGTGAAAACAGTGGTTCTTAAATTCTATTCGAAGTTGTAGTTCCCTTTGTGTTTTTTTTTTATATGATTAATTATCTGCTCATGGTTCCATGCGGATGTTTCGTCTGCTATTTACTTTCTATATGATTATATTCTTGGTTACTGGCACAATCACCAAATTTTATTTTTGTCAAAGCTTGCTAAATGGGAAGATTGTTGACGTATCATTATTGGTAGAGTGCTTGAAAAAAATAAAATCATGAAGTGCCTCACTTGTTGACACAATTGATGTCTTAACAAATTGTCTATCACTTTTGTCTAGAGTCGTGTATGTCTTCGGTTGACAGAACATAAGGAAAGGTGGACCTTACCTTAGCTAGACATCAATTACATTGGAAAGACTCTTTGTCCTGTCAGAGCAAAAAAGAATTCGGAAGATCTAGTATTATTCTCTATGTATTAAGGAGGAGTATAAAAGGAAGAATTGTGATCATTAGGGATTATGAAAATGCTCAATGATAGGAAGTCTCATCTATAAGACCAAGATGGAAAGGAAAAATATTATGTCCATGTATAAGGAATAAAATCAACAAATGATAGTAAATGTGACATCTGACCCGCCCACCCAAGTGCGATGTAGAGCGAGATTATCCTTTACATTCATTCTTGTACACCTCTTTGTTTCAGCTAGTACACTAATAAGCATGTATCTTAAGATGTATTACGTAGCGGCGGAATTTATATTCAAGATCCACAAATGGGAGTGTTTGACTTATACAAAAACTTTACATTTGTTTACAAACAACAAAAAGAATATTACAAATACAAAATAGACCAAAAAGTCTTCCGGTGGGCATCTAACTATGTGTTGACCTTGGAGACTGATGAGGGTTATCCGGCCTTCTTGCCTCTGCTTCCGTACCTACATGGATGAAAACCCGTGCTAAGCTTTACTCTTAGTGGGAATAAACTCGTGAACGACCACTAACACGGATCATCACACTTCTATACACATGCAGACACATCTAACATATCATATCATTAAAACATGCTTATACATATCTCATATTTACTTATCATATCATCTTTCATTTCTTATCAATGTTCATATACATTTCATATGTCATATTCAAGTCATTTGTTTTATGTTTCATGCTTGCATAAATCTTAGAAGTGGATAAAGGAAACTATAAGGGCCCAAAGGCATTGTACTCACTATACGAAACAGTGGTCTATAAGGGCGGAAAAGTACATTATCATTGTGCAAGACAATGACCATCTATAAGAACTTTGAAGGCGTTATTATCATTATGCAGAGACAATGACGGTCTATAAAGAACTGAAAGCGTAATATTACAAACAGACGTGATCGATGTTGGAGACTTTTTTTTCTAATAGGCATGCTCATCTATCCCTCTACCGGGTTCTAAGCAGACAATCCATGTGTATTTTATGTTCAGTACATATGGCATATTCCTGAATAATTATTGTCATCAAGTAATCATATGCGATATTTAGAATCACTTATTGGTATCATATCTCATTATATTCATGAATAACTATGGTTACCATGTATGCTTATGAGCTATTTACTATCATTCTAATTTCGTAAGCTATATGGATGGATTCTAGACTCAAGGAACTTTCCATGAGTCTAGAACATTCGGCTTAGACCGGATGAAGAAATTATGACCATCAAAGTTTGGGCTTCCCATGAACAATGACTCGCGGAACCAATGAGGCCTACTTTTTCGTGATTTTTGGATCTAATATGAGTTTTAATATCATCAAGCTATACATGGATGGATTTTAGACTCAAGGGCTTTCCATAGGTCCAAGAACATCTAAAACAAAGTTCGGAAGAAAGTTATGACCAAGACATAAAAACATGGGTTTGGAGAAATTTTGGCAGATCTCCTAAAACCTGATATTTCCTTATACAAATATTCCTCAATTAAGAGTTACAATCAACCAACCCAAGTCAAAAACACAACCAAACAATTCCTGAAACACATAGGAAGACTTACTTATGGTTTGCCCCTAACCCCATCTACACAATTAATGGGTTAGGAAGTTTCCTAGAATCTCAAAAATTGGGGAATCCATACTTAGTTCATCTGACCCCAAATCAACCACAAGAGTAAACCAAAACAATTCCAAATCGATACAGCGCCAAAACACCACCAATATACTAAGTAGGTTCTTTTAAACTAAATTCATAAAATAAAAAAATGGGTTTATGGTTTTATTCCTCCATACAAATCTAGTTTCCATACCTGATTAGTGCCCAAATAATTTTCTTTGAACCACTACATTTTTGTTAAGGGGGTTTTTTGAGGCACTTTTGTGTATAATCAACAATATCCCGATTTGCACATTAAGGTCCGGCTATACATACGTCGCATTTTAGCTATTTTTGTAGTTTTGCAAGCTAAACTCGCCAAAATTATTGAGTCAGCTTATATAAGCACGAAGAATCCGAGTTGAACTCAGTATTACATATCAAACCGAGAGGAAAGGAGCATGAAACTATAGAAAATGGGCCCTTCACAAATGCAGGTTGAAAAATTTAGCAACGCTTTCTAAAATCCCGACCAGTCCGTTTGACCATTTCTTTTGTAATTTTCTAACTTCGTATAATAGTATTGGTATTCCATGTATTTAGTAATTTTTCTTATTTTGGGGGCTATATAAGCCCATTTGTATGGAGGAACACTTTTCCCATTACGCATCATTATCTGAGGGCCCGGGCGAAGTTTTCCCTTCTTTTCTTTTCTCGTTTTCTCTCATTTCCCGGCTACCAAAAACACCCCTTGCGGATGACAACCCAGGAATAGTTATTTCAACTCCTTTTCTCCTTAAAGGAGGGCCCGCCCAGAACTCTGAGTTTTAGAGGTAAACTAATCGTTCTCATGTTTTAAAGCAAGCATTTATTAGCATTTATGTTTCTATCTCTCACTCTAGGTTTAAATCCTTAGATGTACCTTGATTGCCCATTTTATTGTAAGGCAATCTTTAGGGTTCGATGGATGCTTATTGCTAGATCCGTTAAGACTCGAGTGGTGCCATTTATTTGATGCTATAGGAGTAGATCAAGGAGATAAATTTTCACTATTCGGAACATTTATGTTGATAAATGCTATATTTCAAAGAAAAAATTATTAGGGTTTCAATTTTGCAACCAAATGAAGATCAGTTCGAGATATTACTATAGGTCATCCTCCCCTTGAGAAACGGACGAGACCCCTTAGTTACCTTAGGATTTCAAACCACCATGGCCCCGATGCTTCAAAGAGTTCTTTTATAAATATTTTCTTCACCTTGTTTTGGAGTTTGATTGTTACCCCTCCTTTGTTTTTTATCAAAACCCCAAATCAATTAAAATTCCTGCATTTTAGGCATTTATTAATCATTTGTACAAAGAAAACTCATCCTGTGTTGACCACTAGAGCCACTATCTTACTTGATAGCTATGCTACGACAATAGAGGATTTAGTTTATAAATATTTTTTATTCCAAGCACCAAATCTCTAACCTCTACTACTTGCCCATGAATCAAATGGCGTCGTTGTGGAGGATGGTTCCTAAGTGCAAATGACCACTGCTGAACACTTGTGATCCTCATCATAAGTATTGGTGAACTTTTATCTCTTTTATCTTACCTGAAAAATTCATTACTTCAAGGTTGAGTTCAGTATTATCTTGTCCATAAACAGAATTTTCTTTTTTTACTTCCATGATAATCTTTTTAGTAGCTTCGGTGCAGCCTATTGGTGAGGTGTTACCGTTTTGTTCCATGCCAAGGAGTTTATGCACAGTGAGATCAAGAACCAGTGACGAGTTTAGGAAAGAATCGGTGCCCGGGAGACGGGTTGTGAAGTGAGCTTGAACGGTGATCGGATGGAGTCTCCTGGGGAGCGTGAGCCAATGGGAATGCAGGAGGAATCCCAGAATGCATATAGGTCCATATGGGACCACATACATCCCCCAAGGGTGAGTGCACCCTCATGTATTGTGCCCCCACCAAAGGACATGATTGTCAGACCTTACATTGTGCCTCTGCTCCCCACTTTCCATGGTATGGAGAGTGAGAACCCCTACACATCAGAATTTGGGAGAGTCGCAGCACCTTCAAGGATGTTTCCAATATGGATCGATGAAATTTGAAGTTTTCCTCTTGCCTACGAGAAGGATAAGGCCGAGATTTAGCTTAACTCTACGGTCGAGGACATTCGAGTGGGCCAATTAATTTGAGTTATTGAAGAATTTTCTTCCTCATAGAATAACGATCCCGAAGAAAGCGGTTACACCTTTGCGGCCCATGAAAATGAGAAATTCTACCAATCAGGAAGGTACTTAGAAACCATCAATGTTTGTCCTCACATGGCTTTGACACATGATGCTAATCAATCATTTTATGGGGAATGTCCTGCTATGAAAAAATTATTAGAGATTATGTGTGGAGATTCATGAGCAAGAATCAGGAATAAGCCATGGACTTCCTAAACTATAGCCGAGACAGCATCTAAAGCTTGGGGATAGACCAAACCTAAGAGAAATGCGAGAGGGATGAGGCTATGAAGCCATCTCGAAAGGAGCGTGTATTCCTCACGGAGGACATGGAAATGAAGGAAAAGCTATCACCTTTGTCAAGAAGGTTGGAAGAGCTTGAAATAGAGAAATCAACATGAGGTGCGGCGATCATTTGAGACACTGTCTTAACCCGACTTTGCTTCATTTTGGATCCTCTAGGAGCACAGGAAACATTGTCGACTATTCCTTCAATAGAGAGATATATTTGAACAAGCCAATACGTAGGTCAACCTGACCAAACAATGCCTCATATAGCAACACATATAATCCTAATTAGAGGAACCATCCTAACCTCTCTTGGAAACCAAAGCCTCCAGCATATGTACCCCCTGATGCACAGCAGCAGTATGGTTCTTCATCTCAACCATAGCCACCATCCTCATCTCCGGTTAAGCAAGCTATAATGAATTTGAGCAAAGTGGTGGGCAGTTTTGTAGAAGAACATAAGGCAGTAAATACTCAAGCTAACTAGAGGATCAATACAGTAGAAAGCACTGCTTGAACAAAAGATTGGGAACCTGCTTGATCTGATCTTGCCCAAAGGGTGACCTGTCTAGCGATATTCATTTCTAAGTTGACAAACCAGCTGCGAGTCTGAAAAAGGAAAGTTCCACTCTCGAACCTGGCAATCCTAGGGGAGTGCATGAATTGAGCTCTTCCAGCGAACCACCTCCCAGGATGGATGAAGTAAAAGCAATAATCACTCTACGAGGGTGGTAAGGAGTTGGCCGTTAATCCTAAACAGCCAGAAAAAGGCCTGAGAAAAAAGAAGCTAGGCAAGGAGAAGGTAGTGATCAAAAGATCTGTGAAGAAGAGGCACACCCCACCTTTTCATAAGCACTAAAATCAAGAAGGCCATCCAACTGGGTCGAGATTCTAGAAGTGCTGGCGGGTCAATCAACATCCTATAGACATGATCAAAAGCAGTTCCAGCTTATGCAAGGGAGAATTTTGAAAGGACACGTGCCTGCGGTGAAGAGAGGGTTAAATGTTGACAAAAGGCCTTCTGACGAGAACAAGTCAATGCCATTCTTAAATATTTTGATGAAATACAAAGAAGACTTGGGTTGTCCTATCATCTTGAAGTGAACATTAGGGAACTTGTGTAGAAAAATTGCTTTGCTTGCTAGACTTGGGAGCAAATGTGGCTTTCTTTGCCTTATTCGGTGTACAAGCAGCTGGGCTTGGGAGAGCTTAAGCCCACCGCCATCACATTGTCATATGAGCCCAGTTCGTGCCACGATGGAAATTTGAGCTAAAATCAACAAAAATTTATATACACCTAAGTTCCTGCCTACTGCAGTAGTCAAGCTCTTCTTGATCATAGTAGTCTAGGTCGGGCTCACGGGGATGGGTTTTCATCAAAATGGTTTGCATCAGTCGTGAAGGTAAGGCTTTCTATTTGGACTCTTTGGAATTGTGTTTCAAAAGCCGGTGGGAATAAGTTTGGAGCTGAGAATTATCAAAACTAGAAGTAAAGGTGAAAAAGTTAACTTTGAGATTTGAGTCACCAACTTGGTAAGTTAGAGCCCAGACAAATTGTCCTCGGGTTTATCTCGCGTTATGACATAACGACCTATAGTCCATGGCATACTTGGGATCTATCTAACAAGCAAACCTCACCCATGAAACAGCTCCTATTTGAGTCAATACGGGTAGCATACGATTATGGCCCCTTCTTGTTTGAAACCCTAACATTCAATATCATCTCGGAGGCTCGTAGAGACCAAATCTGAAACAGCCCGAGTACATATCGCTAATTATGCACTGTGTTCCTAAAGCATGGAAGTATTGGCCAAATCAACATTAAATGCTATCACGACCCTAATTTGAAACCCAACATATAAATATCATTTTAAGGCTCGTAAGACCATCTAAAGAATCAGTGCCTCTGCCATTTGAATATCTGTTTGGATCCTAAGCATGGAGGAGTATTGGCCACATTAATGACATTCAATGTTGTACGACCATGTTTTGAGAATACTAAGGGCCATAAATACACTACACAGCTTTTAGGTACAAGAGGACAGCCATGTGCCCCACCACCAAGCTAGCCTCCTTCCTCTTCAAAAGAAAGGGAGGGCAGTGGCACCTCTCTTGAGTTGTCGCCATCGAGAAGTGTTTGGCGTAGAAAGTAAGAGAAAGAGGAGAGAGAGAGAGGAAAGCAAAACCTAAATAAAAATCTGAGACTTTGTTAAAATGAAAACTTACAAAACATCTTGCCTCCTCGAATTGTTCCAAGAATTGTTACTTAGTTTACAAAACAAGAGGGGCTTATAGGCCACCTCAAGGCATGAAAATATAAAACCTGAAATTGGCTAAGTTATAGGACGAATTAAGTAATACACACCCAAGTTTGGAGCGGTTTGGCATTAATTCTAAAGCATGGCCCGGCATCAATTTTAAGCTAGGCCCGAAGAATTTAGCTGGTGGCGAAATCAGCAGTGTAGCGAAAACAAAAATTCGCTAAGGTGAAACGATTCTTCGTTAGCGAAATTTAGCTAAACTAGCGAAAATTCTTGTGAAGCGAAATCGATTATTTTAAGCTGAGAGGCAGTCCGCTAGTGAAATTTGGGTGGTCTGGCGAAATTTGGCATTTTAAAAGCAGGTTTGCGAAATTTTAGCTGGGTTGCGAGTACCCGCCGTCTTAGCGAAAATTTTAAATAGCTGTATTCTGTGTTGATCCTTCGCGCTTTTAGTCACGCCTTCCAACATCAATTTTCTTATTTGCCTTTGTTTTCTCATTGATTCTAGGGCTAGTTGATGGCTGAGACTTGAATTCCAACTTCATGATTCATCCTTTGTATTGGTGAACTCAAAAGTGTGCAAAGCTACAAAACAACCCGAAAATACCCTCTTAAATGGCATAAGTGTTACTAAGAAGGCTAGAACACTTCAATTGTACTCGTAGCATGATTAGTGCACAAAAAGCACTCAAACCTATCTAATATAGGGTTCCAATGCTTGCACGGGCATTAATCTTGAGACGGATCCATAAAAATCCTGAAGAGGTACTGTGGAGGATGTGTTGATACAAGTGGACAAATTCTACTATCCTGTAGATTTTGTTGTGGCAATCTGAAAGCCCGATTCACGGTGGGAGCTAATCATGTACCTATAATCCTTGAGAATATATGTAGCCACCTCCAATGCAATCATCAATTCTTGAAATACGATTATGTAACACATTCAGGCTTATGACTACTCAATATCTTCCACTTGAGTAAAAGCATATACGGCCAGTGGAAGGGTCCAGGAAAGGAGGTTTGCATAATTGACACTATTACAGAGGAACAAGGCGGCGACAATTGCGGGATGTGCTAATTAAAGGAGTTATCTTATTGTTACGAAGAGCTCGAGGAACTACAAGACTTGTGTCTTTGTACGTAGGCCATGGAGGAAAAAATGAAGAAGTACCTTTGCGATTGAGGAAGGAACCCAGTGAGCCTCAAAAGTTGGATCTCAAACCCCTGCATGGTCTGAGTATGCATACTTAGAAAATGAGTAATGTCCGGTTGTTATATCTCTGCTCAATGCTTCCATAGGAAAATAGTCGCTAAGACATCCTCGGGGAGAACAAAAGCCGGGGCTATTGGGTGGAAATCTATACGATTTGAAGGGAGATTAGCCCTTTGGTTTTGCACATACCATACATTTAGAAGAAGAAACGAGATCGGTTAAGCGACCACGAAGATTAAATCCTCACATACGAGAGTATTACATGCAAGGTTCTTAACTACTACAATGGCATCATATACCTCATATCAAGTGCCCTTGGGTGAAAGTCTTAAGTTGTACTAAGTCTGGGAGTGACCAACATGCCTTAATGAGAAAGGAAGAGAGTGCCCTTTGCCCTTCTTCTGAGTTGGAGAGTATCCGATTCTAGGGCTGAATGAAGTGACAAGAAAATATCACTTCCTATTACCTTTATGGATTAAGCTCCTTAAGAAATTTCTAAGGCACCTTCCTCTGACTTTTGGATGGCTAGCCAGGCTATTTCGGATCGAGATATCAACAAATGAGCAAAATACTACCTTCACCTGTCCATTTTGGGACTTATGGCAGTTAATTGCCTGATAGGTGTGCAGGAATTAGCAATATTTGTATCCGGATTCCCTCGCCATAGCAAGCTCTTTGCGATATAGTGGCCCTACGGTCGAACTGGGGATAAGGTTTTCTTCATGCTAAATGAGTCACAATTGATTGAAATTGGTGTTTCCACTTAGGATTTGGGGTTTGGTAAAAACAGTGAGGTTGATGGCTTGTAAGACTGTAAATGTAGAGAAATAAAGTGTAAAAGTACTCCTTGAAGTTTCAGACCACTGGGCTTAGGGTTAAGATGGCTACATGTGCCCTTAGGTCCTTTTCCTCATGTTTGGGAGGATGACCTATAGTCATTTCCCATTCGGATCCTAGGTTTATTCTCATTGAACCCTCAAGTTTCCTTCCTAGTATCTGGCACATTTTATCGCATTAATGTTTGACGATTAGAACCATCATTGGATCTAACACACATGGGTATAAGTAACTAATTGAGCATCAGTGGATCTAGTAATAAGTATCCACTAAGCCTTGAAAGCTTGCAGTACTAGCCACTAAGGGTACATCACGGGGATTGAGCCGGCAGGAATGAAACATAAATGATAATAGATGTACGCGTAGTGCTTGAGAATAGTGTATTACCTCGAACGCTAACCGTGGCCCTCCTCTTCAAGGATGAGGGAGGTTTAGCCAAGCATCCCTTGAATGTCATCCTCAAAGGGTGTTTGGCCAGTGAGAAAATGCGAGAAAGGGGAGATAAAACGAGAGAAAATCACACCCGCGGGAAAGCTGAAAGCTTTGGCGCCAATTTTATTGATTGATGGATTGATTTCTGAGCTTATTGTGGCTTATATCTTGCTGAGTCGAAATTACAAAAATATGAAACAACACAAAATATAATGAGGGCAATTTGGTACAAAACCACAAAAAGCAGTCAAAAGTGGTCAACCGCAATAAACGGGGGTATCTTTCTTGAAAATTTCTGACCCTCTGAAAAATTATGGCTCTTCTGAAATTTTCACCTGCCTTCCTTCTTCTACGTAATTTAGCTCGATTGCCTTCTTCTTTGTTCATGCAGCTTCGATTTCGGCTTGGGTTCTTCGCATTTGAATTGGCTTGAAGATAAAGGTATAATTGGCTTGCAAAACTACAAAAATATCCACAAAATATGATTAGTAGTATAGTCGGGACCTTAGTGTGTCAATTGGGTTATTTAAGTTGATTAGTACACAAAAAGTGCTCAAAACCTACAATAAACAGGGCTCAAAACAGCACTATTTGGGCTGTCCTCCCCAACCTACACATTGCCTAGTCCTAGCAATGACAAAAGAAAAATGACAGGTTAAACCATTCAAAAGGAATGGGTATTTTCAAGAAGTGTATGAGTAGGTAATGCCCTGCCCTTAGTGTGGATAGTTGAGATACCTTACGACAACGACTGGGAAGTAAATGCCATATAGGACCAAGTTTCATAAGAGTATCTATCGAGAATTGACGACTTACCAAAATCTAAGTGTTTATGTGATCGGTTTTCCATGATATCACCTTCATTGCTCTCCCCCAGCAAGCTATTTTGCGACTCCTGGCACTTGACTGACCCTAAATAAATGGTTCCACTCTTTTGTCATATTTCTTTTTGTATCGTAGGGTGAAATGTTGAGAAATCGACCTCACCAAAGTCCGTATGTGAGGTCCACAGATGACTCGACCAACTAAGCAGGGCATCGAGTCATAGGATCTCGTAGCTAACTCCTCGGGTTTTAGCCGGACTCAGAATGGTCGAAATTCATTTCGGCTCACTCAGCCTCACCCATTCGCCCATGTATGACATAAGCCGATGGCTCCCAGATGACTAAGGCTTAGGGCACAGGCTTTAAAGACTTCCTTGTAAACCCTCGGGCCAGTGCTTGGGTTTCAAGGTAAAGCGTCGCGGCTTTTCTCTTCTCTTTTCTTCTTTTTCTTTTTCTTTTCTTTTTTCTTTTTCTCTTCTTTTATTTTGGAAGACACATTGGCCTTCTATTCTAGGGAACCATAACATTTACAATTGGTGATGAAACTAGGGCGGGGTTGCACGATCAGGAAGTTATCATCACAGTTTCTCGAAGCTATTCTGAAGCGAGTATTGCATAGTGTGTGGCTAGCTAAGAATTGGAAGAAAAAGATTAAATACCAGGAGACTTCAACCAGTAACCATAATCATGCATGGAACTAATCTAGTATCAATGAAATTGGGTAGCGTTTCAATTTTTCAACTTGCAAGTTAAGCAAAACCACAAAAAAAAATGGGGGCAAAAATGTTGCAAATGGGTTAAGAAATTAGGCCTTTCGATATATAGCAGTGTATATCACTAAATTTTTAGCTTTTCAAAAACGACTTTCGAAAAACAAAAAGCAAGCCACTAAACATACAAAATGGGCTTTGCTTACACATACGATGGGTCGAAAGTGTAAAACAAGCGATATCTGGTATATATATTCTAAAATTCACTTCCTTCATGCTCTCCCCGACCAAGTGTGTCATTAACCGCGATGGGGTGTGGATTGCAAGGTAGTGGAGGAAGTGCCACCTATCGATGCGATGAGTCGATTGAAGAGGCGTCTCGATGCGGGCCAGTACAGTCTTTGTGGAAGAGTGGTTGCAAATGCTGCCGGTGCTAGAATGGCAAGGGAGCTGAGGCTAGAGGTGGAAGTGGCACCCGGTCTGTGATAAGACGGAGGCAGTCACAGTGGGTACATATGGGGAGATCCTTAGGAGACCCGGGTGACTGCAGATCTTGCACATGAAGTCTCTTTGATTACGTGCGGGAGTCTTTGGTTTAAGCCATGGCAGCTTCGGTGTGAGTCATCATCATGAAATTGCATGGGGCGATCGCAAATGATGCTCTTGTGTGGCGGAATGTCATGATGCATCCATGATGGTCAGAAAATCACGGGTGGAAATCGTGATATGCTGCGGAGGTGGTGCGAAAGTGCTCGCCACAGCACCGTCTGTAGGGGCGGTACTAGGGCTATGGGACACAGAAAGACTGAGGAGACGGTGGAGCTAAGCAGTCTTGGGTAGGAGGGAAGCCCGGAGCCCGAGGTGTCGGGCAGGCTCCCCAATATGCTCCGCGAAGAATTTGCTCCTGTGGGGAATACTCCCCGACAAGCCCAGATAGTCCTCGGTGGAAGGGGAGCAAGGAGGCGGGGCATAAGCACTTCCCGATCGGCAGTGGCGGCCTTCGAGTCACGGTGCTCAATCAGGCTCATCGAAGCCCCATATTCCTCGAGCTTTGGCATAGGAGTCTCGGGAATAGAGGCATGGACTCATTTCAGAGATGAACTCTACGATGGACCTTGTCCTTGAAATAGAACAAGTCACTGTCGCTCGTGAGGGTGAACCAATAGCCCTGCGAGATGCGAAATAGGGCCTCCAACATGGCTCCTCTCCTCTGAACTGTATGCTGAAGTAGGAAAAGATTAGACCGCATAATGTGATCGATAAGAAGCATACGCGGTGGGAGTTGCCTCTTGAACATAACCGATCCGGCGATAATGTCCCCGAAAAGAAGACGGACCATCTCCTTGGGCAAGGGATGGGGCCACTGCTTATAATCGGCCGAGTTGGCGAGGACCACCGGCAAATTGAATGTAGCGGTGATGTCTGAGGCCTAAGTATCCTAGGCCGACCGTCGATGGAGAAATGAAGAGCAATCGGGTGGGGCGCTCACTTTGAGATGTCATCGTGTGGTAGATTCGATGACCACCAGTAGAAAAAACCGGCGGAGTGTCATGAGCGGCTCCGAGGGGAGTACCTGCACGCACTAAGAGCATCGAGTCTCGGAGCTCCGGGTCTGCGAAAAAGGACGAAAAATCATAATAAACCTCGTCATGCAGGTCCCTCTCACTGCAATCAGCATTCCCTGGAATAGGGTTGCAGTTGAAGAGTGATCGTCGGATGATGGAAGCTGGGGACAGGTCGGAGGAGGGCTCAATGGAATTTTGATGGGGTGGTGATTGTAGTAACCAGGAAGCGGAGGCTGGAGGACTCTCTGGGCCGAGGTCAGGGACCTCTTAGACAATGGGGCCCTCAGAGATGGCCTAGGATGTGGCGGAGGCGGGGTGGGGCTGACTTTGAGTGTGGTATCTCCTCGGCGGGGCTATAGCGAAGGGCCGTGAAGGCCTTGCCACTGGCGACCGGCCAATTTGCGAGGCGTGTTTGGGGCTGAGCCGCGATGAGGAGGAAGAAAGGCCTTGCAGGGGCCGGAAAGCGCTTCCTCATTTGAGTCTTCACCATACTAGAGCACGAGAAGAGAAGAAGGGAGGGGCTTGAGCTGACGGGATGTGAAATGAAAGGAAATAAGAAAAAGGGCTTTATATAGGAGAAAGGGGGGGGGATGAAAGAGTTTTGGCCAGTGTGGCCTTAAATATCATTAAATGTTTGATTGAAAGGAAAATTAATGGCGGGCGTAGGAAAGCGAAGGATTTGCGTGAATGGAAGATGAAAGAACGAGAGATAGACGATGGCGCAAAGAATTTCGCATCTTTGAGGAGAATTGCATCTTAAGAAAATAACACCCAGGCCCGACCCTCACGCAACACCGCAAAAACAAAAAGACTAAAAATTGTGAAAATGATCCTTATAGATGAGAAGAGAAAAAAAATTTCAAGAAAAGGGCGAATGAGTGAGTGAAAGCTCTCTAAGCAAGGCGAAAGTAAAGAACAAAAATTTTAGTAACAAAATTTTAGGGCTTGAATCTATGAAGCCACTTCACGCTCAGGCGTTTGAGCAATCAAGGAGGGTCAAGGAGGGGGATTTCCTCCTTGTCAATTGGGTGTTGCACTGCATATGGTTTCAGCCTTTGCCCATTAACCTTGAATACCCTGTGGTCTTTGGGATTGAGCAGGTCCACTGATCCATTAGGATAGACCTCCTGGATGGTGAATGGGTCAATCCATCTTGATTCGCTTGCCGGAAGAATTGGATCTTGGAGTCCTTGAGCAACCGCCAGGTCATGTTTGAAATGTTTGCGAGCTATTAGTTTGATCATTATCACCTCTTGACTTCTTTTCAATTTTTGAGTTGAAGTAGGCATCATTCCTCAGTTCTTCTAGCTCGTTGATATCGAGGAGCCTGTTGAGACCAACTCTGTCCATATCCAAGTTCAATTTCTTCACTGCCCACCATGCCTTATACTCAATCTCCACAAGCAAGTGACATGCCTTGCATAGACTAGGCGATAAGAAGACATGCGAGAATGGGTCTTGTAAGAGATGCATTACCTTAATACTTATGAGAGTCAGGCGGCAGAGACCCGATCCTTTACGGTTAGGGTTCTACTTTCATTAGTATTGTCTTGATCTCTCACATTGGCTAGTTCAGCACAGCAGCCCTTTGATGCCGAGAATGGTATGGGGTGGCTACTTTATGTGACACCATGCTTGGTGGGAGACTCTCAAAAGGTTTGTTGCAAAAATGCGAACCTCCATCACTAATTATGGCTTTGGGGACCCCAAATCTAGAGAATATATTCTCCTTCAAGAATTTCAATACCACCCTGTGGTCTGCTTCCCTGCAAGGAACTGCTTCAACCCACTTGGACACATAGTCAATTCCCACCAAAATGTAGAGGTATCCAAGGGAGGAAGGGAATGGTCCCATGAAATCGATCCCCATACGTGAAAGATTGACTACCAAATCGAGTTTAAAGGCATCATGCGGCCGAGAAAATGTTCCCCGACTTTGGCATTGTCGCATTCCTTGCACATGGTATGACATCCCTTGAAAATAGGGCGGTAGAATCCAGTTGCAGTACCTTTCTTACGATTTTCTAGGAAGCAAAATGGCCTCTGGCTTCTCATAGCGGTGGCGAGGTTCACGGTTGCTACCTTGGGCACACACCTTCGATTATCGGTCGGCCACGGTATTTGTACACTTCCCAGTATGGAGTAGATTTTGCAAGAAGAATTTCTTATCTTGTGCTTTCAATCTGCGCGCTCCCACAGCGAAGTAATTTTCAATGTGAGCATACCGGGGCACCTCCTCAGCCAGACGGTGACTCTCGAGACCTCATCATTGATCGGAGGGTTGTGAGTGTTGTGTGCGTTGTTAATCTCGATCGGTGATCAATAAGTAACATTTTCCACACCTTTTGTCACTGGTTGTAGGGTTAAGCTCTTACTGTGGAGGAACCCACCCGATAAGCCTAGCCTTAGCATTTTGTTTAGTGAGCGGGTATTTCAAGGCTGAGTGATCCAATAATACTATTATGTCCGACCCAACCAAATAAGCTCGAAATTTGTCTAAGGCATAGACCACTACCAGCAGATCCTTTTCTATGGTTGTGTAATTCCTCTATGCCTCATTCAGTGTCTTGCTCGCATAATAGACCATATAAGGCTTTCCTCCTTCCCTTTGTCCGAGAACTGCTCCAATGGTCATATTGCTTGCATTGCATATCACCTCGAAGGGCAACTACCAGTTGGGGGCTCTCACTATTGGTGTAGTGGTCAAATATGCTTTAAGCTTCTTAAAGCTCTTTTGGCAATCTGCATCCCAAGTAAATTTGGCATCTTTTCGGCGGTTGTGAAACGGCAAATTTTGAAGTCCATGATGAACCTGCAGCCAGAACCACGCCTTTGAGGTACCTCACAGTCTTGACATTTGTGGTGGGGGGGTGGGGGGCGCAGTTTGGAAATTAAGTCAATTTTTGCCATATCAACTTTGATTCCTTTTTCTGAAATAATATACCCCAGTACAATTCCCTGACTGACCATAAAATGGCATTTTTCCCAGTTTAGTACCAGGTTTTTTTCTATGCACCTATGTAAGACAGTTTCCAGGTTGATTAGACATTCTTCAAGACTCCCTCCATAGATTGTAATGTCATCCATGTAAACCTCCGTAATGTCATTCTACCATGTCACTAAAAATGCGAGCATACATCGTTGAAATGTAGCGGGGCATTACACGAGGCCAAAGGCATTCTCTATATGCATATGTTACTTGAGAATGGGCCACGTGAAGATTGGTCTTTTCACGGTCTTCTACCCAGCAATTTTCAGATTTGAAGTATCCTGAATAGCCATCAGGAAGCTTGATGAAGTGACGAAATCCTTTCAAGTGATCCATGAAGGGTAGAGGGAAGTGATCCTTCTGGTCACCTGTTTACCATACATAATCAATATATACCCTCCAACCCATGGTAAGGCGAGTGGGCATCTCCTCTCCTTTTTCATTATGCACCGTGGTTACCCCCGATTTCTTAGGCACCACCTGGGTTGGACTCACTTATTAGTGCCCAAAAAGTGCTATTTTGAGCCCTATTTAAGATAGGTTTTGAGTGCTTTTTGCGCACTAATCCCATATAGATAAGCTTGATTGTCATGTGTATCCACTTAGTGCTACTAATTTGGTTTGAGATTGTTTGGGTAGTTTGCGGGTCTTGGGAACAAGTCGATGGCTTTGGCGTCGTATTAGTGTGAATGCGAGAATTCTCGGTGATTTCATCAGCCCAGTGAAGAAATATCAAGTGGAATGACGAAAATGGTAGAGTGGATCGCGAGCGACGAGGAATTTTGGCTATGATTGCGAAATTTGCTTGGCTAAGATTGAAAATTTATGATCATGGCGAAATTCATGATCTTAGAAAGAATTCGCTATGCTGGAAATTTTAAGCTAAGCTAGCGAAATTTCGCTAACAGAAATTCTTGTTCATAGCGAAATTTCCAATTTCGCTATTTCTTGCATTTTTAGCTATAGTGAAATTCACTGCATAATGAAATTGCTGCCCACAATGTTTTTAGGTATACTTGATCCCAAGCGACCACGTTTTGATGTATTACCATTTGACCCTTATGTAATTTCATATTTTAGGTATTTTGTATTTTCACACTTTAGGTTGGACTATAAACCCACCTTTTGTAACCCTAAGCAATTTTTCATTATCCAGTTTTTCCCTTAGCTTTCATTTTAGGGTTCTGTTATACTTCTCTCCCTCTTTCTTTCATTTTCTCGGCTGCAAGCACCCCCTTGAGGATGACAACTCAAGGATGCTTAACTAAGCCTCATATGAAGAGGAGGGTTGCTAACTAGTTTTAGGGGTTCTTCTTGAGGTTGTCCTCATGCTTTGAATGTTCAGTGCATTTATGGTTCGGCTTTCAAACTAGGGTTTAATGCCATTTAATGTCTTTTCCCTTAGTCGATACTTGCCATCTTTGTAGGGTTCGGTGCATTCTTAATGGTAGATGCACTGACATTCTTTAGATGTCATTTACGAGCCATGGGAATGAGGTTAAATGCTAGGGTTTCAAACTGAATGGGACTTTGTCTGTTTAGTACTTGGGTTGACTCAAATAGGAGTGGTTTTTAGGGTTAGGTTTTATAGCTAAACAAAAGAGCCAGGTTTGGCTTTGACTATGTCATTTGCAATCACGAGAAGAACCGGAAGGACAACATCAATACCCCATGTTGTTAAGCTAGTGACCCAAGCCTTCAAAGTTACCATTTCACACTTTCATTTAAGCCATTACAGTCAACCAGTGAACAACCAACCTCCCCTGTTTTTAACAAAATCAGAAAATCAAACTAAGCCCTCACCATTTTCAAATACTTGATGCTACAATCATTCATTGGGATGAAAACCATCCGTGTTTGACCTAGACAGCCTATCTTTGCAGTGGCTTGACTACGGCGGTAGGAACAGAATATAAGTTTTGATTCCACATCACCCTACCGTGGCACGAATCACTCACCCAGGTGTTATCTGATATGGGGTAGATGATACCAGCCTGCAGTAGCTTTAGAACTTCTGCCCTAACCACTTCTTATATATGTGGGTTCAGTCTTCTCTGTGGCTGCCTTACTGACTTTGCCTCCTCCTCTAGGTAAATGTGATGGGTACAAACTTCTGGGCTAATACCCTTAAGATCAGTAATTTTCCATCCTAGGGCTTGCTTGTTCTCCCTTAGGATGTGCAGTAGACTACCTTCCTGTGAAGTGCTAAGCAGGGATGAAATGACAACTGGACACTGCTCCTGGTCTTCCAAATAGGCATATTTCAACTCCACAAGCAAAGGTTTAAGCTCCAATTTCTAGGGCTCACTTGTTCCTTCCTCAATCATCAAAGGCAAAATTTCTTACTTTTTTCTCCATTGCCCCCACACAAGTTTCATGTCTTAGGCTTCTTCTTTGCTCTTACGAACACTCGGCTTGATTCTTGATCAATAAAATCCATCTGGCCCAGTTGCTTTGTTTCTTCAGGATTGTGTTAATGATGCAAACTTCTTTTGAGCCATCTTTCCCACGTTGTATGCTTTACTCAAGTGGAAGATGTTGAGTTCTAGGGTCATGTTTACGAAGGTGAGTTGCATAACACCATTTCGGCAATTGATAATCACATTGGAGGTGGCCAATAATGGTCTCCCTAGGATGATAGGCACATAGTTGGCCCCTATTGCATCTGGTTCTGTATGAAGTACAACAAAATCCACTGGATAGTAGAATTTGTCCACTTGGATGAGAACATCTTCCTTTGTCCCTTTTTGAAGTGCATCTTGATGGATCTATACGTAGAACAATGTGATGGAGGTGGGCTTTAGTTCTCCCAACCTAGCTGCTTGTACATCAGACAGGGAGGAGATTCGCACCCGGAGTCTAAGCGGCGCCTTTTTCTCGCAAGTACCTCCAGTATTAACCCGAGTTGGTTAAGACTGACCGGATCTTTGTAGTATCATCTTTGGAGTCTTGCATTGAATGATAGCACTGACTTGTTCAGTCAGGAAGGCCTTCTTGTCAACATTCAGCCCTCTTTTCACTGTATACAAGTCCTTTAAAAATTTTGCATAGGTGGGGACCTATTTGATCATGCCAAGCAAGGGGATGTTGACCTTCACTTACCTCAGCACTTCTAACATTTCAGCCTGATTAATAGCCTTCTTTTTAGCTTTTAGTGCTTGAGGAAAAGGTGGGGGTGTGTTATTTTTTTGCAGTGCGCAGTCACCACCTCCTGCAGTTCAGTTTCTTGACACCTGTAACCCTTTTTTTTAGCCTTGGGTGCTGGCTGTTTGAGCTCTTTGCCACTTCTCAATGTGATGATTGCCTTAACTTCATCCATCCTAGAATTTGGCTCACTGGAAGAGCTCACTTCATGCAGTCCCCTGGGATTTGGTTGTATCTGAGAGGGGAATTCCCCTTTTCCTGCACCTGCTGCTAGTTGGATAGCCTTAATATTGAATCTTTGCGAGTTGTCATATTTTTGGGAAATTTCAGAACTTTGCGGTATCTCATACTTTTGAAATTTCACAGTGTAGGTTAACTCATTTTCTTATTAAGTGTGCTTTCCAAGTGTGATTCTTGATTGGCCTGGGCATTCTTGCCTTTGTTCTTCTAAAGTTGCCACCACCTTACTCAAGTTCAAAGTAAACACATTCAGCGGGAGAAGAAGATGGTGGTGGCTATGGCTGGTGAGGACCACTTCTTAACATTTGTGCGTGGGAGCTATAAGGTGGTAGTTTTGGTTTCAGAGAGGTTTAGGTGGACCTCAGGTTGGGATTGTAGGTATTGATGTATGGGGTTGTGGCTGGTGGCTTGTATTGGCCCACTACATTGGCTTGTTCATCCATAAAGTCCCTTACTTAAGGAATACTTGGGCAATGCTCTCCTTGGTGCTCAATGGACTGACAATTAAAGCATGGTTGGTTAGGCATAGATGCCTCAGTCACTACTCATACCTCATGCTGATTCCTCATTTCAAGCTCTTCCAACCTCCTGGTCAAGGTGGACAGCTTTGCTTTCGTCTCCATGTCCTTTGAGGCGAGTGTGCCTCCCTTTGAGTTTGGTGGTGGCCTGTAATCTGTCTGTCTCCGGTTTGGCTCGTCAGATTTGGAGGTTGAGTACATGGTTGAGAAGTCCATGGCCGTGCGGATTCTTCTTTCAGTCCCCCCCACACATGGTCTCTAATAATTACTTCATGGTAGAAGACGTTTCCATCATAGAAATGATTGATAACATCCATGTATCAAAAACTATAGATGTGGGCATGCAACGATAGTTTCCATATATCTCTCCCTGACGTGGTAGAACTTCTGTTATCATGGGCTGCAAATTTATACATTTGCCTCTTCAAGTATTGAATCCTGTGTGCCTTTGAAAGAACTTTTTCAAAAACTACACTGCTGATTCGCCCAATTCGGATGGTTCTTGGCCTTAGAGAATTAAAGCTGAAATTTTTCTTTGTCTTTTTGAGGTTAAGGAGGCCTTCGGCAAGCAGTCCATATCGATTGCACCTTCTTTGCAAGATTATACAAACCGCCAAACTCTCGGATGTGTGTATGGATTCTCATTTTCCATACCATGGAAGGATTTAGGGAAAAGGACACCAAATAGGGCACGACATTCTACATCTTCTGGGAGGTACAATGCATGTTTGCATGCTTCGTCTGATTAGTATGCTAATTACATTCAGTAGAATTATAGTCGTCTAGCATTGTATCTTTGTGGAATCCACGGGTCATCTCACAGGTGAGTCGATTCGGTTGATCAATAGGAGCTATTCTCCACTAAAGAAGTATAGTTTAAAAGCGTAATGTTGTGTTGTTTGATTGAATGGTTGATTGGTTTTGAATGTTTTAAAATAGAAAGACAATTGCTGGAATTTTAGGGTTCCACTCACTTTGATCAGAATTAAGTCCCACCTCTTATTTTATAAACTCATCCCAGGAACCATTGAGAAAGCGGTCGTCGATGGATTTATCTTTGAATGCCTTTGGAAAATAAAGATGATCGATAAATACTATTACTTCTCAATTAAAGCAGACCCATGAGTTGGCATTATGATCAAAGCACAAGCGTCTCTTAGGAAATATCTAATTTAACACGTTGTGAGAATTTGCCCAAATAATGGTTTAAAACCTTTCTACACAGTGATCAATATTACACAATCCGTTTAAAATCAATAGAGAATTGGGGACTTTGCCTTGATCAGGTGAGTTTCCCAGTATGATCAGCGAGTAGGGGTTTAAATTCCATAAAAACTTGTATGAACAATTAAAGATGAAACATTAAACATAAAAAACTGATTCTTACGAAATCGAATTGACTTGTAAAAGCGAGAATAGAAAATATGGAGATACTAAGATTTAAAGCGAATAAATATTGATCTTTGAAGATTACAAACTCTTGAATCGAAACTTCACAAAAAATTAAATCACGAAATGCGGATCTACAAGGTACCATAAAAATGGAAAAACTCTTATTCTATCAAGCCAAACCACAGAAGTGAAAAACCTAAAAAACTAAAGAGAGTCCAGGAAGATCAAAGTCCCCACAAAATCACATATCTCTGCTTTTATAGTCCCTTCAGTGATCCTCCCATTTTTGGTTTGCTTAGAGTGCCCTTGCGTGGAGTGAATTCTTGGACAATTCCATAAGCTTCATAAAGTCCTACCGGTGGGGACTTTGAGATTCTCTGTCAAGAGTTGCTCACTTGCCACTTTTCCGGCAGTGCGTGGTAGGACTTTAGATCCCAGTGGGACTGTCAGCTATGATTTTTGTGAGTTCTCTGGTAGGACTTCAGTCTGGGTGGGATATCTCGATCTTTCCTTGCTTATTGGGTTCCAGAGACCGTCAATTGCTCACCCACATCTACATTGCTTCATATTAGCTTCCCGAGCTTACATCTTGTGCACCACGTTTTTTAAACCTAAAGACACACAGTGCGAAAACGCCTGAGAAGAGATTAGAAATTACATTCTTATGCCAAATGTAGGTACATTGTGGTTTAAATGTATTCGATTCTCTTATAGTATCACTCAAATGTGACTCATCACACCCCCAACCTGCATCTTACTGAGTCCCTAGCAAGATTTAGATAAAACTACCCACTAGGTATGAACTAAACAACTCGTTATAATATAGCTTTGCAAGATCTCGAAACAACACTTATGGAACAAAGGAATTTCACCCACGTTGGTACACACCGAGCCACTTGACTCAATTTATGACCACATTTCTTCCTGTGGTATTATAACATACAAACACAAGTGGTTATTCGATTGAGTTGTGGATTTAAAGTCTGAATAGTCATGCTTGCAATGGCTTATAATGATCAAAATAAAGTACGCAATCATATAGCATAAAACAATAGTAACCATCATGCATAGAGTCTAAAGAGCAGAAAACACAAGTCGAGATCAAAGGGGTCTTAACCGGTTTGTAATGACCATGGGTTTAATGTAAAGAAGAAAGGAAAAAATCAAGCGGGTGTTGGCATGACATGGCTGGGTCTCTTGCAGGTGCGACCACCACCTATTACGACCTAGTGCAGCTATGCAGTGTCATCCTCATCCTCATCAGAGGAGAATGCGTCCTCGTCCACGCAGTCGTCTAACTCTTCTGACTCTCCCTCTAAATCCGGAGAGGTAGCATCCACTATCGCTAGCTCACCATGGAAGATGTGGCTCGAAGCACAGCAAGGCATTCGGTCCAATTTTATGCGCTTACCAAGGATACACTTGAACCACCCCTTGATCACTTGCTCCATCCTCTTTAAGGTGATGTGCTCATAGGTCTTTGGGCGTGGAAGAAGTGGTCCCAAGAGTAGGGTGGAGACCTTTGGTGGTACATGGCCTAATCGTGCCGGCTCTTCGCCAAGGTCTTAGTCGTGGTTGCTCTCTGGGGTATCACTCTGCTTTTCTTCATTCATTCCTCCCTTCTTCTACTATCTTTGGTCTGCGAGGAGACGGAATATTCCGGTTTGAGCCTTGAATCACTAAAACTCTCTCATGCTTCATATGACTGGTGCATAATCAATGACTTTTCGATCATGACCTCACATTATATAACAAGCGAATCGTTCTTATTTGAGAAGCTTCTCACAACCATTCGGCCAAACACGATTGTGGATGATCTTGTTCATCAGGGCGTATTCCGGCTTCAACTTTCCAGGGATAAATTCTTGTCTCATAAATCCACTCATGGGTACAGGATGGGTGCACATGGCCTCAGTAAAAAGCTGGGCATCGAAACTAATGGCACTGAGTGGATATGGCGGTCCCCGTCTTCGGGACGAACATAATGCAAGGCATGTGCTATCCCGAGTCGAGTGACACAATTTGCTTCCCATCGTGAGGTTTCCAAACTGAGAATCGACCGTAGATTTTCCTTCAAAATTAAGGTAAAGACTCTGAGACAATGAAGGTAAATACCCTCCCATCCTCTGAGTGCACAAAAGTGTATTTACCATCTAATATAGTACGATGGGGTGGTATATAAATGTTCCTAGATTGAGCCCCTCTCTTTCATCGGAAACCTCTATTTGCCATTAACTGAACCCATTTCTCGTGCTCACCCTCGGAATCTTCGGCAAACATAGCCTCAATCTCCTCATCGACCTCTCAGATAGATCCTCACTTTCTGAAGAGGATATAACCTGTTTTCCTTTTCTCTTTTTCACTGGCTGGGTGGCATCGGGCTTTCTCTTCTTCACCGTTCGTTCCATGAAAGAGACTCGATGCCCGCTCATATTCTTGAGCGTGCCATGGAGATGTAGTAATGTAATGACGGCGGATGGCCCGAAATAAATCATCATATCCAGTGTTACCACATCTTCGAGCAACTTGGGCTGGCCTGGCCAATACGCATCGAAACTTGATCTCCTGCCCATTTAGGGCTGGCCACTGACCCCACAGTAACAATCGCGAATAACGCAAATAAAATCCATCAGAAAGAAGTCCATATCTAAGCGAGAGAAAATGACAATGCTAGTGGAGAATGGTAAAGCTTACCCGTGCGAATACGTGCAAGTAATGTCGGAACTTTGGACCGGGAACCACAGCGAGAGAATGCAAGGCTTGGTCGTGTAAGAGGAACAAGTAAATTAGGGCACAACTTGTGGACTAATATAAAATCAAATGGAAAATGAAGAGCAACTTGTTTTGGGTTACAAGACCACTGTCCACTTTCCGTGATCCTACGGTGGGACTTAAGTCAGAGCCGGTGGGACTTCCTTCTTACATTTTTTGTCAGTCCCTCTGGGGTGGGACTTAAAGTCAAACCGGTGGGACTTTGCTCTTAGTTGTTTTTTTTTTTTTTTGAATATATATATAATGAATATATATATATTTTCCACTTTAGGTGGTGGTGCAGCCATGATCTTGACTTGTTCAACTGCCTTTCATCAGGTTTTTACGCATATCTCTGCTTTCTCATGTTGATTTCTGTGTTGCATTTGTAGACTTTGCACCTCAATTCATTCTTGGGATGTCTTCCAACTCTCCCATGAGAATCATAACACATTCCATGGTGATTCCTAAGGTTCGAATAAACTTGACAAGCTGAAAGCTCTCAAAATGGGTGCAAGGGTTGAAACTCTACAAATCACGGGTATGCACGAGAGGAAATGATGGCCTCTAATCATTTCCACTCATGCAAGGTGTTCCATAAAGACTATGATGCATGAAATTCACGCTGACCCATTAAAATGATGCAATTGGAAACAATCACGAGGCAAGATTGGAGAAATTTTTGGCCATAGAGTCGTGGTATGGGTGAGAAGTAAAGCAATTAGAATACGAGGAGAAGCGGTTCACAGAGAATATGAGGCTCGTTGTGTGGTAGCGATTAAGATGCATGCGTTAAGATGATGTGGAAGTATATGAGATCAAGTGGGTAATATGCAGTCACCGAATTAAAACATAATATTCCAAAAAGGCAAATTTTGGTACATTACTTGAACATCTCTTGACGCATAGTTATATTCGACCGGTGTGCCTGCTATGACGAGACAAGCATTGTCCTCAATGCATTGAACTAAAATTTTCCCACAACAAATGGAGGACTCCACCCGAAACAAGAGCCCATGATTTTTTTTTTTTTTATATGTTATGGAAAAGAAAAGGAAATAACGCAAATGAAGTAAAAATAATAAAAACAAAAAGCAAGAACAAAAATAAAAGCAAAACTATTTACAACAATTGGAGAGTGATGTTACTTGGAAGTAGAGTTTTGGTAGAGCGGGTCTACCAAATCTTCACTGTGCTCTTGAGGATTGAAATGTTCAAGGAACGGTTTGAGGCGTTGGCCATTCACCTTGAAGGTGTCCATTGTCAGGATTTTCAGATTTCGCGCCCATATGGATAGACCACCTTAACAATGGTGAGTCCATCGAGAGCGGAAGCTTTCAGAGGAAATAGATGTGTCGGGGCTTTATCTGAAGCTTACTTCTGATTGGGGTTCAAAAGATTTCACAGCAATGGATTGTATCGTGGAATGACTTGAGCCGCTCCTTGTAAAGTGCAGACTTTAAATACGACTCCCTCATGACTTCTTGAGTTCATTTACTTGCAATAAACGCTGCTTTACTGCTTGGAGTTAGATCGAGTTAAAGTTCGAATAACCCAATAAGCCCGGTGTTCCATCTCCTGCGGCAAATGGCAAGCTTTTCCATAAACTAGCCTATGAGGAGACATACCAGAAACGATTTTAAAAGGCGATGCATTTGTACCCAGAGCATCGGTAAGACGGAGTGACCAATCTTTTCGATTTGGGGCAACCGTCTTTTCTAAAATGTGTTTTATCTCCCTATTGGCTATCGGCTGACCATTAGTGTGGGTGGTAACCCGTGAATGCTATGGGTGACTCCATATTTTTAAGCGATTTTCAAAGATCAGGTGCAAAAGTGGAGTCCACCATCGCTGTCGCCCGAGGCGTTCAACGAGAAAAAAATATGTTCCTTTATAAATTTTAAAACAACCTTATGGTCATTGGTTCTCAATGGGCCTCCAACCCATAGATACATAGTCAACGAACTGATAAAATGTAGGGATAGCCCTGAAGGGGAAAAGGCCCATGAGTGTACTGACAATCAAGATTTCAATGATCGGGGTGGGGGTAGAGCATCATGTTTTCGTTTGTGACCCCTCCTAATTGCGGCATGGAGCACCACGTTTTGCGATCAAAACAATCTTTAAATAGAGTGGGCGATAAACCCGACGAAATCTTATGCCTGTTTTGAGGAGGAAATGTCCTCCATGACTTGAATGTAAAGAAGTTAGAATTCATTTGCTCATGTTAAATTTTACATCTTCTCATTATTTGATACGGGCGGTATTTAAATAGATATGGATCATCAAAATAGTATTTCTTAATATCTGTAAAAAATTTCTTTTACATTTGAGAAGTCCGTTGAGAGCTGGAATTTGGCGGTGACTAGGTAATTCACTATGTATCATTACCACGGAGTAATGTACAAGAGCAAAAGTTGCTCATCGGAAAGCTATCACCTATGGGTATGCCATAGAATTCGGATTACGGAACCTTTGTCGAGATACGTGGTCTGCTGACCGATTACAAACCACTTTTTATCTTTGATGGTCAAGTTGAATTCTTGACCAGAGTAAAAATCCGCCTAGTCAACCCTTGGTTCGTATCACAGCAGAAGAGCAAGTATTTCAAAAATTGCATGATACGTAAAGATGGTCTGGAGGAGCCAACAATATATGACTGAATTTTCTAGAGCAAGACAAGCTACTTTAAAGCTCTTACCATGGTTTGTATAGTTTGGCACAGTAAGTCTGATGTCTTACTAGCACAGTAAGTAATAAAAGCCTTTTGTCCTCCTACGTCTAACCGGCCCCTATGGCATAATCTAACTAGTATGCGCACATGATCTCAAATGGGAGGTCCCAGTGGAACCGCATGATTGGGAATACTAGCATGGTTTGAAGCTTAGCAAGCCGATGTCATGACTTGTGACCATGTGAAAGGATATCTTTAGCAAGTAAAGTACACTTAAGGGCCGGGCTATAGCACTAAAATCTTTTACCTCGACCGATAAAAACCGTATGGCCCGGAGATGACCTTATGTCTCTAACACACTTAGGAATAGGGAGGTTGAAATTGGATTCAACTTTGGCCTTATCAACCGATTCCATCTTTTTTGATACAATGTGGCCTCATGATTCCTTGTGTTACCATAGTGACATTTCTCCCAATTTAACACAAGATTTTCTCTTGACACCTCTCCAAAACCTTACGTAAGTTTTCTAAACAGCCCTCGAAGCAGTCACCAAAAACTGAGAAATCATCCATGAAATCTCGATATGATTTCTATCATGTCACTGAAAATACCCATCATACACCGTTGGAAAGTTAAGATTGCATTGCAGTCAAAGGCATTTTCTAAAAGTGAAGAGTACCAAAAGGGCAAGTAAATGTAGTTTTCTTGATCTTTCAGCTATCTCAATTTGATTGTACCACAGTACCCATCGAGAAAACGATAAAATTCATGTACTATGACTCGCTCCTAACATCCCGATCCACAAATGGAAGAGGAAAATGGTCTTTCCTAATTACACGCATTAAGAAGTTTCCTATAATTACATACACACCCTCCATCCTAGGTGACACGAGTAGGAATAAGCTCAGTATTTTTCATTGGCAACCTCTGTGACTCAGGCTTCTTAAGGCCTGTGTTGGGTAACCAGCTTCTTATCTGCAATAGGAATTAAATAACCCCGGAGCATCCAAGAGTTTTAACACTTCCTTTTTCACCCACTTCTTTCCATTATTGGGTTCAATCGTCTCTGTGGTTGCCATAAGAAGGTTTAACATCCTCTTCTAAGTAGATTCTATGTGCAAATCAAGGAATTTAATTCCTTAATATCTGTGATTGTCCATTGACGAGTTCGTAATGTTTTCAATATTTCCAAAGTTGAGTTTCTTAGTCACGTCAGGAAGAGATGCTGATTCCCGGAAAAGTGTCACCAGCTCCCCTAGAATGCATATTTAAGATGTGTTGGTAAAGGTTTTAGCTCTAGCTTAGGTGGTTTCTCCTCAAGAAGGCAATGTATCCTCGTTTTAGCGCGAAGGTTGAAATTTAGGTACCCACCTATTAACTTCAAATACATCTTTATGCTCAATTATAGAGTGGAGAAATTCTGACTCCAAAGTGGTCACTTCCTCATCCCAATTCGGGCTGACCAGACATGACTTAAGAGGATCATCATGTGAGACATTATCCAGGTATTTTTGTACCACGAATTGACCCGTATTAATTTCACGATATCTTCGCCGTCTCCATTCCTTTGAGTACGTGAAAATATTCAGATTAACGGTCATGTTCCCAAATGAAAGTGTCATTAGGCCTCCCCTACAATGTGATGGCATTAGCGATTTGCCAAGAATGAGTGGAACCAAAAATTCTTGCCGGGCCCGAGTTCCTTGATTCCTCTGGGTTGAGTGTCGAGCACCTGTCGGCGAAGTAAAAATTTGTCCACTTGGACCAAGACATCCTTCACTATTCCCCTAGGAATTTTGACACTCTGATCGACCAATTGGAGAGGTGATATTGGTTGGCTCTAATTCTCTAACCCTAGGTCACATATCTTTGAGTAAGACAGCAGTTAACACTTGCCCTAAGTCCACTAAAAGCATGCTGACTTGAATTTCAGCTACTATGAAATAGTAGGGACTACACAGAGTCTTTGTATTTTGGGGCAAGTTGTTCCGGATGCGGGACGTAGATTGTTTAGTCATAGATGCCTCATGATGACACCTAGTTTCCTTTTTACTGTGCACAAATCCTTAAGAAACTTAGCATATGATGGGATTTGTAGTAAGCATCTAACAAGGGAATGTTGAGTTTCACACAGCAGACAACTCATAGATTTCGGCATGGTTATTCACTTTCTTTGGTGCTCTTGGCCTATGAGGTATGTTTGGAGGATATGGTTAGACTTGTCTTCCTCTGTAGTTGCTTATCTTTGTCATTTGTATTAGGGACATGAGGTGTGTCTGATTTTTCATCTCTAACTAATTCACTGAGGTCTTGTGATGGTTCCTTGGTTGGAATAGTTTTATCGACTTCTGCCTACTCAGAAGGTAGTGGCCGCCTTACAATGCTCAAGGTACCCTCATTTGGAACCTAAACTGCTTGTTTTGACCTTGTGGGTTTGGATGGAGTTGTGATGGAAGTTTCCCTTTTTCTTGTTGAAGGTTACCTATAGATGAGGTTAACGGTTATCTGGGATCTCACATCATTCGAAGCGGTTCGAGTCTGTGTTTGTAGTTTCTTTGAGTTTGTCTGAGATTTGTGTGACTATGTCCTCAGACTTCTCTTATGGAGTTGGTAAAATTTGTGATTTTGTTCCCTTGGTTCGGTGGATGATGACCTTGATTAGGAATTTCCTTGAAATCATAGGGCCCCTTGATTAAGAAATGGAGGAATGGAATTTGGAAAACCTTGGTTTGGATAGTGAGGCCTTGGTTGTTTTGGAAGGTTAAGGTGGTCCTCCCTCATTTCTCGGCTAAAATTAGGATGCCCACCCCAACCGAGTTGTAAGTTTGATATGGGAGTTGAAGGTTTTATTTGGTAATTAAGGGGCGTTAGCTTGTTCAATTTGAATTAGCTCCATAGCAGGAAGATTTAGGCGGAGTTAATGGTAGTGTAGAGATCATCGCATATAATGCATGGCTCCTCTACTCCTAGGTCTGAAGGATTGAGGGTAATTGAGGTACTTATTTACCTCGTTCCTCTCTTAAATCTACATGGCCTCCCAATTTCCTTGTCAAATTGGCAATCTTGGCCTGCAGCTCATCATTCTCTCTTAGGTGGTGGATTCCACCGCCGGCGAGTGTCTTATGCACTTTAGCGGTGTCTAAAGAGTGTTTGTCTCCCAAGATTCGGCGTTCTACGCATATAGTGTCAAAGTTAGATTGCCTCCACAGCACTCTTTTCATAAAATTCTCCTGCACACATCATTTGGATGTCTTGTTTATTACCTAGAGATAATCCTTGATGAAAGTGTACAAATTTGTCAACATCTGACCCTTGATGAGGATAGCATGGAGGAGATCCTTATATCTTTCCCATACCGCTGCAAAGGGTTCACCTGGCTTTTCAGAAAAGTTCTGAATTGCTCGCATGAGGGCATTAGTACGTGCAGGAGGAAAAACTTATTGAGGAATTCATTCCGCATGTTTTCCCACGTAAAGATCGAATTAGGTGCAAGGGAATGGAACCAGATTTTGGCTTTCTCGCGCTAAGAAAAAGGAAATAAGACGAAACGAGATAATGTGGAGAAGAGGCAGGTGGAGAGAATGCTGCTGCGGACATCCTCAAAATCCCTCATGAATGAGTAAGGATTCTCAGTTCGAACCCGCCAGTATGGTAGAAGGCGGATCATTCCGACTTCATCGGGGTGGTTGGCCTCGTCGGGAAGCGAATACAAGAATTTGTGGTGGTCCTACGAGTTGCGGAATTTCTCGGAGTTAACTCTACATTGGGCAAAGGAGCGGGGAGACTACATGTGAGTTTTCTTCAGAGTTTTATTCCTCCTCCTATGGGTTTATTGGGAAGACTGCCCCCATGTTGTGGAGGCTCATAGAGTCATGCGATTCTCGGGATTATCCATTGGAGGTAAAATGTTATCTTGAGACACTTGGCTTATAATGGATTTCCAGGGTCTCTAGGGAATCTCTGATTGACTAATCGGTGTTTCCTCGTTGCGAGCCCCGAGATTGACATGCCTTATGCCTCTGTCAGAAAACACTTCTTGAGATTTCTCAACAAAAATAAAGAAAATGGAGAACGTGCAGTTTGCAAATACAGTGCAAATTACCTCTAACTCTCTTGGATCAACTTGGTTAGTAGCCACTCCGTGAAACGGCGCAATGCTTAAATCTGATTAGTATGCTAATTTATATTCCCAGCGTAGGAATTATAGTCGTCTAGCATTGTAATACTGTGGGAATCCACAGGGAGTGGTCTGATTTTGTTGATCAATAGGAGCTATTCTCCTCTAAAAGTATGGTTTAAAGAAAACTGTAATGTTGTGTTGTTTGATTGAATGGTTGATTGGTTTGAATGTTTTAAAATAGAAAGACAAAATTCTTTAGGAATTTTTAAGGTTCCCTCACTTTGATCAGGTAAGTCCACCTCTTATTTTATAAACTCATCTGGAACCATTGAGAAGCGGTCGTCGATGGAGGATTTATCTTTGAATGCCTTTGGAAAATAAGATGATCGATAAATACTAAACACTTGTTCTCGATTAAAAACGAACCCTTAGTTGGCATTGTGATCGAGCACAGCGTGTCTGAATATCTAGTTAACACGTTGTCAAAATTTCTTAACTATGGTTTAACCTTTCTACACAAGTGATCAATATTACACAATCAAGTTTAAAATCAATAGAGGGGAATTGAGGACTTTACCTTGATCGAATTGAAGTTTCCCCGTATAAGTCCGAGTAGGGTTTAGAATTCCATAAAACTTGTATGAACAATTAAAGATGAAAACGATTAAACATAAAAGCGGTACCTTGTGAAATCAAATTGACTTGTAAAGCGAATAGAAAATATGGAATGCTAAGATTTAAAGCAGAATAAATATTGATGCTGAAAGATTACAAACTCTTGAATCCGAAACTTCTAAAAGAATGGAAATCTGAAATCTGGATCTACAAGGTACCACTAAAAATGGAGAAAAACTCTTATTCTATCAAAACCTAAACCCTAGAAGTGAAAAACCTAAAAAACTAAAGAGAGTCCCAGAAGATCAAGAAGTCCCCTAAAATACTTGTATCCTCTCCTTTTATAGTCCCTTCCAAAGTGATCCTCCCATTTTGGTTTGTTTCGAGCGCTACCTCGTATGGAGGAATTCTTGGACAATTCCCATTTCATAGAAGTCCCACCCAGAGGGACTTTAAGTTCCCACCGGTAGGAGCTGCTCCATCGCCACTTTTCCAAAGAAGTGCCACCTAGAGGGACCCTAAGTCCTACCAGAGGACTTGTCCACTTCCAATTTTTCAAGAAGTTCCCACCTGAGTTTAAGTCCCACCCCAGAGGGACTTGTCCTCCTGCTTTCCTCGTTTCTACCGGGGTTCCCGAGACTTTGTCAATTGCTCACCCACATCTACATTAAGCTCACATTAGCTTCCCATCTTACATCTCAGCACTTACGCTTTAAACCTAAAAGACCCGTACAAGTCCAAACACAAGTAAGAGATTAGAAGTACCTATTCTATGCCAAATGTGAGTACATTGTGGTTTAAATGTGTTCGATTCCTCTTATAATTATCACTCAAATGTGTATTCATCACGCACTCACCCGTGGTGGGTGTATATGGTCCCTCATTGACATGTAGGCATTGGGTTTCTGGTATCCCCTCGTTGACTTTGTTGTTCCTCGTGGGGGCTCCATCCGACATTATGTAACCGACTTCACACCCGTTCGTGGTGCACTCGTTCTCTAAATTGCCTCAGAAGAAATTCCTATTCCAAAGGTCGTATAAAGTCCTAGAAACACAACACAAACAACAAGAGACCAAAAACGATGCTACCAAAAAGGGTTATAGTTGGTTAAACTTAAAACAAAGAAAATTGGGTATGCATAATATAAACATTCAATTTCCCCCCATGCTGAATCAGAATTTGGGAATAATGGTAAAATAAAAAGGAATGAGAATTCACTAACACTCGTGATGTGGATCAGCGTTAACAGCTTCTCTACTACACTTCAAAGACTATCTCTTAACAACGCCATTTGATTCGTGCCACAGTAGGTGTACCGGAATCAATAATATTTGTATCCTAGGATTGCACGCATAGCAAAGCTAACGTAGCATAAAGGGCTCTAAGGTCTAACTCGTGTGGATGGGTTTTCATAAATGAGTTTACAGCTGATTGAAATTGGTGTTTCCAATTTCTGATTTGGGGTTTTGGTAAAAAACAGTTGAGGTTGATGGCTTCAAGATCAGAATCGTAGAGATAAATAAAAAGGTAAAAGTACTCCTTGAAGTTTCAGACCACTGGGCTTAGGGTTCTAAGGTAACTATAATGCCCTCGGGTCCTTTTCCTCACGCTGGGGAGGATGACCTATAGTCATTTCCCGAGCCGGATCTAGGTTTGGCTATAAAAACTGAACCCTAAAAGTTTCCTTCCTAGTATACAGCATTTATCACCCATTAATGTTTCAAAGCAGTTAGAACCATCCGCTGGATCTAATCAGCAGAGCGCCCAATAAATGGCAATCTAATCGAGCATCACTTGATCTATCAATAAGCACCACCGATCCTTGCAAGCTTGCCAAGTACTAGAGCTTTACTCAGGGTACATCACAGGATTCAAACCCACGTGAGATGCAACATAAATGATAATAGATGCCTCGCGTGGTAACAGGTCAAAGCAGTATTACCTTAAACCTTTAACCCGCTGGCCTCCTCTTCAAGGATTTAGGAGGTTTAGCCACATCCCTTGAGCTGTCATCCTCAAAGGTGTCGGCCGAGAAAAATGCGAGAAAGGGAGAGAAAACGAGAAAAATCACACCTGTGGGAAACAAAGCTTTGGCTTCAATTTTATCGATTGATGGATTGATTTTACGTAGCTTGACCGAGGCTTATACCGTCTCTCAGAGTCAAGGAAATTACAAAAAATATGAAACAAAAGACAAATACAATGAGGGTAATTTGGTACAAAACCACAAAAAAGTAATCAATATGGTCAACACAAAGAAAACAGGCATGTCGTGAAAATTTTCGCACTCGCGAAAAATCTCGCAACACCGCAAAATCTTCGCAACGCCACTCTATATTTAGCTCTAATCATTTTCCGCTTTGTTCATGCAAACAGTTCGGCTTCAGTTCTTCGTGATTTGAATTGGCTTGAAGATAAAGGTATAATTGGCTTGCAAAACTACAAAAATCCACAAAATATGATTAGTAGTATAGTCGACCTTTTAGTGTGTCAATTGGGTTATTTAAGTTGATTAGTACACAAAAAGTGCTCAAAACCTGCAATGAACAGGGCTCAAAATAGCACTATTTGGGCACTAATCATTATGCTTACAGAAGAATGCCCTTCGGTCTATGCAATGCCCCTGCCACATTCCAGAGATGTATGCTCAGTATTTTTAGTGACATGGTGGAATGCATTATGGAGGTCTACATGGATGACATCACGGTATATGGAGGTAGTTTTGAAGAATGCTTAATCAACCTTGAAATTGTTCTACACAGGTGCATTGAGAAAATTTTGGTGCTGAACTAGGAAAAGTGTCATTTTATGGTCAACCAAGGAATTTTGTCGGGATATATCATATCCAACAAGGGAATTGAGGTTGACAAAGCGAAAATTGAGCTCATTTCCAAACTCCCCTCTCCCACAAATGTGAAGATCAGGAGGCACCTGACATGCAGTTTCTATATAGGAGTTCCATCAAGGACTTCTCAAAATTTGTCAAACCTCTTTACAAGCTGCTAGAAAAGGATGCCAAATTTGCATGGGATAATGAGTGCCAAAGAAGCTTCGAGGAGCACAAAGCTTACTTTACCACTACACCAATGGTAAGGGCCCCCAACTGGCAGTTACCTTTTGAGGTTATGTGCAATGCAAGTGATCTTGCCATCAGAGCAGTTCTCGGGAAGAGAGAAGATGGGAAACCTTATGTGGTCTACTATGCAAGCAAAACTTTAAATGAAGCACAGAGGAACTACACTACTACAGAGAAAGAATTGTTGGCAATGGCTTATGCCTTGGATAAATCTCACATACTTAGTGTGGCCTGACATCATAATTTTCACAGACCATTCGGCCAAGTACCTTCTTCTCACCAAGCAAAATTCCAAGCTTATTAGATGGGTTCTCCTAATTTCAAGAATTTAACCCGCAAATCAGGATAAAAAGAGAGGGTTGAGAATGTTGTTGCGCATCATCTCTGCAGAACTAACAATAGCACACAACACTCACAACCCTCCAATCAATGACGAGTTTCCTGAGGAGTCCCTCTTGCTAATAGAAAATACCCCATGGTATGCTCACATCGCCAATTTCTTGGCAACAGGAGAAATCCTAGTTGACTGGAAGGCATAGGACAAGAAGTTCTTCTTGAAAGATTCATTCCTACTATTGGGAAGGTTTCATTCTTGTTCAAATATTGTGCTGGATCGATAATTAGAAGATGTGTGCCCGAGAAGAACAAAGAAGGAATACTCAACACGCTATGAGAGTGCATGTGGGAGGTCATTTTGTTTCCTAGAAGATCACATGAAGGTGCTCCACCGAGTTCTTTGGCCTTCTCTCAAGGATGCCCACAAATATATGTCGTGCATGCGATAAACACAAAGACTAAGGGAAGATCTCTCACTACATGATGCCCTAAACCCAATTTAAGAGCTGATTTATTCTGATACCTGAGGCATCGACGATGGGCCATTTCCTGCTTCTTTTGGATACATATACATATTGGTGGGGGTTGACTATGTGTCCAAGTTGGTTGAAGCAGTTCCATGCAGAGCAATAGACCACAAGGTGGTATTGAATTTCTTAAAGGAAAACATATTTTCAAGATTTGGGGTCCTGGTTATAATCGTGATGGAGGTTCACACTTTGCAACAAACCTTGAGAACCTCCTAGCTAAATATGGTATAAAAGCACAAAGTGGCCACCCTTACCATCCTCGCACTAGTGGTCAAGACAGAGCTCGCCAACAGGAAATCAAGACCATATTGATGAAAGTGGTGAACTCCAACAGGAAAGACTAGTCTCTTAGACTGCTGGACTCCTTATGGGCATACATAGCCTTCAAGACCATTCTTGGAATGTCGCCGTATCGCCTAGTTTACGGCAAGGCATGCCACCTACCTGTGGAGATTGAATATAAGGCATGGTGGGTCATAAACAAAGCTGAACCTAGATTTGGAAAGAGCTGGCCTAAAATGTCACACCTGCATTCCCTATCCGACCCGACGATGGATCCGAACCGAGTTCCTCGGGGCAAGACTATATATCGACTTTACTCCGTTTTTTTTTTCAAAGCTGAACTTTGTACCTGCGGTATACAAACAATTTCTCGTAATAACAAAATCATTATATATTAAAGAACTACCACCATAGTGGTTTCCATCAATATCTATACACATATACCGAGTCCCATTTACATATACAAAAACTTTACTTTTACATTTACAAATCAGAGCGCGGGACATATTGTGATGAACCCCTACTAGTGTGTTGGTCCAGCTATATGCGAAAGCTTTCGGACATCTTCTCTTGTACCTATACGGATTAAAAACCCGTGCTAAGCTTTACGCTTAGTGGGAAACATATGTCTTATGCATATACATATAGAAAGCATAAAACAATAACAGATATCAGAATTTTCATGCATTCATATAATGAACTTATACCATTACTTATGCTTATAACAGACTTATGCTTATTCGGATCTCCCATCGGAGTTACAAAGCTTATTACCCGTACGTATTACGGAACGTATACTGATATTGCAGAACTTATTCTTATACGGAAGTACTCGTAAGTACTACTTGTTCAAATGTCCCAAAAGACACGCATTTCTCAGGCTTCCTATCAAACTTATTTAATAAAAGTAAATTTAGGTACTACTAACTTATACTATATGGGGGTACCAGAGGTACTAACAGTTTATCCCGATTTGAGCTATACTGAGGTACCGTAGGTACTACGTAAATTAATCGTAGATACGAGTACCCATAGGTACTCATAGAACTTATAATTATTCTTGTATTTCGATCTTACTGTATTACTAGAGCATTATACTCTGTCTTACTTGATAATATTATACTTGTATTACGGAGCTTATTCTTGTATTTCGGATCTTATACGTGTATTACGGAACTTATACTTGTCTTACGGAACTTATACTTGTGTTACAGAGCTTATTCTTGTATTTCGGATCTTATACGTGTATTACGGAACTTATACTTGTCTTACGGAACTTATACTTGTATATAGAGCTTATTCTGTATTTCGGATCTTATACTGTATTAATATACATATTCTTGTACTTCGTATCTCATACTGTGTTGGCGTGAGCATATTCTGTACTGGATCTTATACTGTGTTACTGAGCATTTATTCTTGCATTTCCCCATCTTATACTGAGAGCTTATTCAGACAAAAGTACCGTAGATACTACAATGTATTCATTATACAGAGGTACCCATAGGTACTACTAGACTTATACTTATATTAACTTATACTTATTTTATCGATAATGGAAGTACCAGAGGTACTACGTATATTTCCATTTGTACAAAAGTACCCATAGGTACTATAGAACAAATACAGAGGTACCCGTAGGTACATTCGGATCTTTACCATTCATTCTTACTTTATTCTTTATTCGTAGTCTTATCATATATCCGTTTGACTACCTGCACTCATCATAATAAAATGAGTAAGACGCAGCACAATAAGTACCCAAAGGTACAATACAAGACTGAGGTGTCGAGCAATCGCTCAAAACGTGCCCGCCCACGTGAATGCGGCGTCGTAGCACCCAGCGTGAGGCCGGGGCACCGATCGAACGTGCCCGCCTAATGCAATGTAAGTGTCGTAGCACCAGCAGAGTGTCGGCACCGACGAACGTGCCTCGCCACGCAATGTATGTCGTGAGCACTAGCAAGAGTGCAGAAGCACCGATCAGAACGTCCACTCATTCATCCTTTGGTCCAAGGTAGTCATACTATCATTTGTCTTTCAGAACTTGATTAGTGCCCAAAAAGTGCTATTTTGAGCCCTATTTAAGATAGGTTTTGAGTGTTTTTTGTGTACTAATCATATTAATTAAGCCAATTGACACGTGTAGGACCCTTTGGTCCTAATGATTGTATTTTGAGGTTGTTGTGGTAGTTTTTGCAAGTTTCATAAACCTATCCCACCATATCAAGCTAAGCATATCGAAGTTGAGCTGATTTACACCGAGTTCTACGATTTATATTCGATTACATCAAGCTGGGGATGAAGAAATTGAAGATGAAACAAGCTGGATGCAGGCTGGATGAAGCTGGATGCAAGCAGGATAAGATATGAAATTTCGCTATTATACCGAAATTTTCTTTAGAATAGCGAAATTTTCACAATAATAGCAAAAAATTTTGCTATAGAGAAATTTCTCTACTTCATGTTTTTGGGTTCAAACGACCCCGTTTTGGTTTTTTCCATTTCTACCCTCACTGTAATGATACTATTTAGGATAGATTGGGTTTTTCACCTTTGCAAGGCTATATAGCTTCATTCCTTATAAACATTTTGTAACCTAACTCTTACTTCAAAGCATTTTCGACACGGCCTCGGCTCTACTCCTCATTCGCCTTCTTCTCTCTCCCTTTCTCTCACTTTTCTAGGTTTGCTTACAAACACACCCTTGAGGATGAAAACTCAAAGGATGTTTGGCCAAGGCCTCTAAACCTTGAAGAGGAGGGCTGCTAGCTGTGGGTTGATGTGGCTTTTGATGTGGTTCCTCCGTTTTTCAAGACGTTGTGCACTCGTATTTATGTTCCAAACTTTCAAAACTAGGTTTAAAAAAAAAGCTATTTGATGTATTTTCCTTGTCAATACTTGGCATGCTTTTGATTCAGTGTATTCTCTAATGATACATCGACATCCATTAGATGTCATTTATGAGCCATCGAGGGTAGGTTAAATACTGGATTTCAACTGCAGGAACATTAAATGCTCAGCAAATGCCATAGTTCAAAGAGGAATGTTACTAAGGGTTGGTTTTTAAAGTTAAACAAAGATCCGATTTTGGAAATGACTATATGTCATTTGCCCTAATGCGAGACCCGAGGACACCTTTGCAACCATATCATACCAAACTGGTGGCCTGAAACTTCAAGGTCTTCTTTTTACATTTTATTTCGAATTTCCTTTAGTTAACATAGTGACAACAACCACTGCTAGACAAATTCGAACGAAACAAAGCCTCACCATTTTGAATCATTATACAAATCATTTGTAAAACGAAACCCATCCCAAGAGTTCGATCCTAGAGCCACTATATCATAGTGAGTCATGCTACTCACAGATCAATAGTTTAGGTATAAATTTTGTTGATTCATAACACCTACAGTGCATGCGAATCAAATGGTGTCGTTGCCGGGGATGGTGCCGAACTACAGATGATGAGATGAAGGGTACTTGTAATCCTCATTACAAGTATTGATGACCTTTTAAACCTTTTTGAAGTTCATTGTTTAGAATTTCAAGTTTTTTTTACTCAGCAAATTTCTCACTACCGAAATGCTTTTTTATATACGCTATTTTATTTTTCACTAACACCGATCTGCAAGCCCCGTTGTTGCTCTTTGCTTTGTCTTCTTGTGTCACAAGTATTTATGCATCATTGGGACAGAGGTATATCGTAATTGCAAAGAGTTAGTACACCAATTGAACAAGGTTATGAAGTCATGGTACACAGAAGTAAACGGATCCTCCACCAAGAATAAAGAAAGTCAACAAGGTGCTCCAAATGAATCCTGCACAAAGATGTAAGTCATCGAGAGACCACATACACCTCCTAGAGTGAGTGCACCTTCCTCGCATCATACCACCTCGCGATGATGTGGCAAAGGATGGGAGACTTATCTCGTGCCCCCGCTCTACTTTCATGGAATGGAGAATGAAAATTCATATACGCATATCCGAGTTTGAGGAAGTTTGCACAACTTTTTTAAAGAAGGTGTGTCTGATACGACCCGCTTGCCGAAGGCATTCCTTTGACATCGAAAAGACAAGGCCAAGATTTGCCTAATTCCACTAAGGCCGAGAACAATTAGAAATTGGGTCGATCTTCAAGCTGAATTTTGAAGAAATTTTTCAAGCACAACCAAGACTACCAATAAGAGGAAAATCTACACTTACTCGGCCTACGATAATGAGAAGTTTTATCATTGTTGGGAGAGATTCATGGAGACCATCAATGCATGTCCATACCATGGGTTTGTTACATGGATGCTTGTGAATCACTTCTATGATGGTATGTCTCCGGCCATGAAGCAACTACTGGAAACCGTGTGTGGAGGGGACTTTCTGAGCAAGAACCCATATGAAGCCATGGACTTTTTGAACTATGTGGCTAAAACCTCCAAGGCATGGGATGAACCGAATTCAAGAGAGGCAGAAAGAATGAGGCCTTCAACCCACCAAAGGGGAGGCATTTATGCCCTTTCCGAAGACACGGAGATGAAAGCAACCGACCACTTCAATTCAAGGTCGAGGATCTCAAAATGAGAAATCAGCATGAAGTGCAAGCAGTGAATGAATTGCCTGCATTTCAACCAGCTTGCTAAAATTTTCAATCAAGTAGCCATCCTAGGGAGCATTGTCCTGTGGTCCCTTTAGTGAGGGACTTAATGCAAGAGCATGCCCATGTCTTGGGCCAAAATAAGCCACCTACAAATGCTCCTTATGGCAACACCTATAACCCCAATTGGAGGAATCATCCAAACCTATCATGGAAGCTAAAACCTCCTGCATATGCTCCCCAAGGAGCACAAATAGCCAGCTTAGCCCACTTCAGCATCGCAGCCAGCCAGCCTCCACCTTCTCTCCCCGTCGAAAGCAAGCACTCAATTTAAGCAAGGTAGTGGGTACCTCAGGAGGAACAAAGGTGTTGAATGTTCAAACTAGAAAATTGAAACAAGAGAGAGCTCACTAACAAGAAATTAGACAAGATGCATTCCGAGTTGCAAAGTTCCATTTCCGTGTTGTCTAACCGCCAGCAGGTCCCGAAAAGGGAAATTCTTCCCATTACGCAAAAACCCTAGAGGAATGCACATGAGATAAAGCTCGCCGTTGATCCCAATGCAAGAATCGATGAAGTCAAAGAAGTAGTGGCTTTGAGAAGTGGTAAAGAACTGAGACCATCAGTCCCAACCAACCAAGAAAGCTCCCACAGTGGTTGAACTACCAGAGGAAGAACAACCAGCAGTAGGGGAAGAGGTGAAAAACAGTGTACAACCTTCTTTCCCATAGGCACTTAGAAAAAGGACAAATTCAGTTAACCAAACTGAAATTTTAGAGGTACTACGGCAAGTGAAGGTTAACATTCCTCTTCTTGATATGATCAAGCAAGTCCCCACGTATGCAAAATTTTTTATGACTTAAGTACCCAAGTGAAAAGAGGCTTAATGTGAATAGTGGCCTTTTCACCGAGCAAGTGAGTGCTATCAATGAGTGCAAGACTCCTGTGAAGTATAAAGACCCTGGATGTCCTACAATCTCAGTTAATTTCGGGGGCACTTGTGTAGAAAAAGCACTACTAGACTTAGGAGCTAGTGTAAACCTACTGCCATATTCCATGTACAAGCAGCTTGGTTTGGGAGAACTGAAGCCCACTTCCATCACAATGTCTCTAGTCGATAGGTCTATTAAAATACCAAAGGGGACCATTGAGGATGTTCTTAATACAAGTGGACAAATTTACTACCGGATTTTGTCGCATTTCTGAAACGTAGCCGGCTGGTGCTGGGGGCCAACCATGTACCCATCATATTGGGAAGGCCATTCTTGGCTACTTCGAATGCCATTATAAATTGCCGAAATGGGGTTATGCAACTCACCTTTGGGAACATGACTTTGAAACTCAATAACTTCCACTTGAGTAAAAGGAATATGCAACCAATGGAGGATGACTGTGAAGAAGTCTGCATAATAGATACAATTCTTGAAGAATAGGCTAATGAGCAGCAAATGCAAGATGTGCTAACCCAGGAGTTATTTGAGTGCCTTGAAGAGCAACAGGAACCTCAATGCATGAGCCTGCTGCAGGGGTGCTGGAGAAAAAAAGTGGAAATTCTACCTTTATTGACTGGAGAAGAGGAAAAGGAACCTCAACAGCTGGATCTCAAACCCCTGCCCGTGGAATTAAAATATGCATTTTTTTTGAAGAAAACAAGCAGTGTCCAGTTGTAATATCGTCACCGCACCACTCCTAATAAAAAGAGGACAATCACGCACCTCCTCAAGATGAATACAAGCTGGGGGTGGAAATTCTCCGATTTAAAGGCACGCCTCAACAATCTGCACCCATCACATTTATTTAGAAGAGGAGTCAAAAGTTGTTAGGCAGACCTACATAGGAGATTGAATCACATGCAGGAGGTAGTCTCGTGATCAAGTCCTCGGGTTGCAAAGCAGTCGGTATCATTTACCCACATTCCGATAGCACTGGGTGTTTTTCCCAACCTAGGTGGTGCCTAAGAAGTCGTGGGTGACTCACTATAAAAATGAAAAGGGCAAGGATGTGTCTACCCGCCTACCACTCGGTCGAGGCTTTACAGATTACAAGAGGCTCAATGCAAGAATCCGTAAAGATCACTTCCCCACTCGCCCTCTTCATTGATCACCCTTGAGAGGAGCTCTCTGGGCACCCATTCTATTGCTTTTTAGATGGGTATTCAGGGTACTTTCGATAGGTGATTGCACTGGTAAGATCAAGAAAAGACTACCTTTTACTTGTCCATTTGGAACTTCGCCTACAAGAGGATGCCTGTTCAGCAACACCCCTGCCACCTTCTAGAGATGTATGCTTAGTATATTCAGCAATATGGTGGAGCGCATAATGGAAGTCTACATGGATGACATCACTGCATACGGAGTTGATTTTGAAGAATGTCTGACTAATCTTGAAGCTGTCCTGCAGAGGTGCATTGAAAATAACCTGGTGCTTAACTAGAGAAATGTCATTTTATGGTGAACCATGATCAGGTTAGCATGCCATTTCCAACAGGAATAGAAGCTGACAAGGCAAAATTGAACTTATTTCCAAACTCGCTCTCCCAACAAATGTAAAACGCTTAGGGTAATTCCTTGGCCATGTGCTTACATGAGATTTATCAAGGACTTTCCGAAGATTGCTAAGCCCCTTTATAAGCTGCTTGAGAAAGATGCTAAATTTTCTTGGGATGGAGACTCTCAAAAGAGCTTTGAAGAGCTGAGGTCCCATTTGACCACTGCACCAATAGTAAGGGCACCCAATTGGCAGTTGCCTTTTGAGGTGATGTGTGATGCAAGTGATCTTGCTATTGGAGCAGTTCTTGGACAAAGAGAAGATGGAAAACCTTATGTAGTCTATTATGCAAGCAAAACCTTGAATGAAGCACAAAGGAACTATACTACTACAGAGAAAGAATTGTTAGCAGTGGTCTATGCCTTAGACAATTTTCGAGCATACTTGGTTGGGTCTGATATAGTCATTTTTACAGGTCATTCCGCTTTGAAATATCTCCTAACCAAGCAAAATGCCAAGGCAAGACTTATCCGATGGGTTCTTCTGCTTCAGGAGTTCAATCTGCAAATTAAGGACAAAAAGGGGGTAGAGAATGTTGTGGTAGACCATCTTTCGAGATTAACCATAGCCCATAACACTCATAGCCCCCCAATAATCGATGAATTTCCTAAAGAATCTCTAATGCAGTTGGAGAATGCTCCCTAGTATGCCCACATTGCCAATTTCCTAGCAACAAGAGAAATTCCAGCTGATTGGAAAGAACAAGATAGGAAGTATTTCTTAACGAAGATCCATTACTATTATTGGGAAGAACCTTTCTTGTTTAAATACCGCGCGTGACGATAATTAGGAAGTGTGTGCCCAAGAAGAAGAACGGAATTTGCCACCGCCATGAGAATGCCTGTGGGTACTTTGCTTCCCGTGAAGACAGCAATGAAGCGTGCCGCAGCTTGGTTTACCGCCTTCTTTAAAGAAGCTCACCAAATGTGCTGAGTATGTGATAGATGCCAGCGTTCGGGAAATTGTCTCGTCGACATATGATGTCCCTAAACCCAATTTTAGTCGATATTTGATGTTCAATAATTGATTTTATGGGACCTTTCCTACGTCTTATGGCACGATACATATCAAGCACAGCTGACTATGTATCTAAATCTAGTTGAGTAATCCCCTACAAAACCAATGACCACATGTGTGCTCAAATTCTTGAAAGCAACATCTTTTCCTGTGTTTGGGTACCAAAAGCCATTATTAGTGATGGGGGTTCACACTTTATAAATAAGTCTTTCGAAACCTCATGGCCAAATATTATGGTGTTAACACAAATTGGCTACCCCTTACCATCCTCAAACAAGTGGTCATAGAGCTTGCCAACGTGAGAGCAAAGACCTATTCTAATGAAGGTGGTGAACAACAACATAAAAGATTGGTCCCTCAAATTGCTTGATTCACTATGGGCCTACAGAACAGCTTTCAAAACGATTCTTGGAATGTCCCCTTATCGTTTGGTCTATGGCAAGGCATGCCATCTTCCAATGGAAATCGAGTACAAAGCATGGTGGGCAATCAAGAAACTGAACATGGATTTAAGTAGGGCGGCTCAAAAGATTCCTTGATCTCAATGAGTTGGAGGAACTACGAAATGATGTCTACTTGAACTCGAAGATTGCAAAGGAAAGATCGAAAAAATGGCATGATCAGATGATAACCTGCAAGAATTTCAAAAAGGGGGACCAAGTCCTCCTGAATGATTCCAAACTCCACCTTTTTCCAGGAAAAATTAAATCCATATTGATTGGACCATTCATCATTCATCAGGCATACCCCAATGGCTCGGTAGATTTGCTCAACCCAAAGGATAATAGAGTGTTCAAGGTCAATGGGCAGCTTAAAATTTTGGTTTTCTTATTGGTCAATTTTTAGTTTATTTTATTTTTAGTATTTTTTTTATTTTAGTTTTTAATTAAAACTTTTTTTTTTTTTTAGAATGTTCAGCTTTTTTTATTTCCAGTATGTTATTTTAATTTTATATTGTTTTGTTTTTTTTTTCAAATTCACAATGTTTATGGCATAAATTCCCGCAATAATAGCGAAATTTTTGCCCTGCGGCTCTTCAGTTGCCCAAGCTCCATTAAAAAGCCCTCCCCCCCTCATTTTCATTCACACTACTTCAAATTCTCCCCTGACCCACGCGCTTGAGCCTCCCGGGAGCCTCCCACACCGAGCCCCGCCCTTTCGCCCCGCAGACTCTGGGATAGCTCGGCCGCCCGCTGCCCTCGCATTTCCCCACTCGTCGCGCGCCTCACTTCCCCTGCCCGCCCGAGTCGGCCCCAGCCGAGCCCCGCTTGCTCGAGCCGCTACCAGCCTTGTCGCGTCCCGTTCCGCTTTACCCGCGGCCGCGCGCCCCAACCGCCACGCCCCATCCAAAGGTCGCCCGTCCCGTCAAGACCCGAGCCCACATGCCCATGGTTCCTCACCGCTGAGGCTATCGCGACAGCCCAAGGTCCGTGACTCAGACCGCTTAGAGATGGCTGCACATTCATGGCCGCAGCCGGAGCCATTCTCCGCCGCATACAGAGGCACCCTCCCGCATTGACTCCTCGTTACTTACCAAGTATTCGTAGTCCTACCCTCGTCCGCATTCTAGAGGAGCCCACATTCCGAGCCCCCACCCAAGTGATACTGCACCCGTGGGACTCGCCCTCTCCTATGCATCCGTCGACCACCCCGAGGGCCCCGCTTCCAAGCGGCACCTGACATCCGCCCGGGGAGTCTTCGTGGTTTATACTGAAGCCTTCGCTCCTCCAAATTGGACGAGTTCATCGCCCTAGTTATCCCCATATTCAAGGATCACGCGTCAAATGTTTAGCTGTGATCCGATCCCAGGGAACGTGAATTGTCGCGCCGTGGACTCCACCTGGGAGTCATACGGCGATATGCCGCCACGCGCCGACCGCTATTCAGAGATTCGATGTGCGGTTGGTCCAGAGGTACCATTGCCGCTCTTCAGACTCGAGGCGCTTTTCATCCCCTGTGGTACTTGAGTCTTATCATACTATGACATCCCTGGAGCGTCCGTCGATGCATCCGCCTGTCACGGTCGCCCCGAGCTCCCACGAGTCAGCCGAGACACCGGCCGGCTTTAGGCCCGCCAAGAGGTTCCGCAACCCCACGAGCACGCAAAGGGTCTTCACCCATCAGCGAGAGATGGCTCGCCTCTCTCGATACCACAAATGGATTGTGACTTTTCTCCAAGCAGCCTTCCTCCGCAGATGCTCCTCACGGACCACGTACTTCGGTCCAATCTATTCCCACTGCAGCATTATTTACAGCGCAGAGGCGCTATTCTCGAGGCTATGTACCGGATATCGAAGGGGTTCTTGTTCATCCCCGCCGAGCTTGTCATGACCGCTTTGCTTTCGAGGAGAAGGTCCACCGTAAGGACCTGGCTCAGGCAGAGGCAATTCCCCTGTTGATGCCGAGGTTTATATGCCAGGTCTTAGAGCATCCGTCTCGAGAACACATAGAGCGCCTGAGAGTTGTCCCCGATCTTATCCCGTGAGCGGACTCGTCTATGCCACTCTCATTTCTACACCCGCAAGTATAAGGTAGAGGATGATTCAGACCTACCGGGGTGAGCAATCCGCCCCAATGGTGGAGGTGGAGAGAACTTCCGCTTCCGATTCATCCCTTCGCCTAATTCTCCTACGCCTCCCAAATTCCATAGACTGGCCGCTCCATCTACATCACAGATTACCAGCACATCCCCTGTACTTCCAGTGGATTTCGTCGCTTTCTGATGCAATCACAAAGATTGACCGAGCGGATACCGAGCCGAGGTCACTTGCGTTAATCAGCCATACTTCTTCAGATTCGTGAGCCACCTCTGCCTCCCACCAAGCATGCGACTCAAGCCTATACAAATTTACCACTCATTTCACCGGGCCACCGCTTCCGATCTTAATGCCTCGCTGGATGTGCTCGTGGCCGCCACGCCACAGCCTTCCGCATCCACCTCAAAGATCTACACTACCTAATGAGTGAGGTGGTCACACTTCTTCCTAGCTTTCCTTTCCTAACCCGTATGACACAGCTTATACTTTGGTCGGGGGAGAGTTAGCCGGAAGTGGCATTACTTATCTTACATTTGTTTTGTTTTATACTTGTTGTTTTAGTTTTATCAACTACCTACTTGTCTTGTATAAGACTGTTTTGTATATATGTATTAGCCAATAGTAGGCAGTTGTTTATAGTGTTCAGCTATGATAAGCTTGTACTAGCCCTTTTGGTTATATAAAAAGCTTTATAGCAGTATTTGCATTGTCTATTTTTGTGCCTATTTTATTTATTTATTTATTTATTTTATTAACTTTTGTATATGCATAATGTTTAGCCTTGCAGTGTGATGAACCCAAGCCTTTCCTAATGATGTCAACATTAGAAGAGTCCTATGCCGAGTTAAGTGGATGACTAGTCAACTTCGTGTCGTATTTAACCAGTCTCTTCCACCTTTAGCTATCCACACCGAGCACTAGTCTCACCGATAGCTAGAAACAAAGACACACCCTACGCAAATCCTAACCTAGTTGCTTACTCCTTGAATAGATTAAGAGGACCCCCATGCATAGAAGGCCAATGTGTCTTCCAAAAAAAAAGAAGAGAAAAAGCAAAAAGAAAAGAAAAGAATAGAATCAGATTGCTTGCCTCAAGCCCGAGCACGCCCGAGGGGCATATGGCGAAAGCCTTTAAAGCCCTAAGGCCCTAAACCTTCACTCGGTTGGGAGCGACTTAGTGTTCCTAAGACCTGGATGGGCGGAATTTGAGCGCAGTTGTAGGTGTTGGAGGCCCGAATTATTCCTGAGTCCGGTGAAACCCATAAGAGTTTGTGGTCAAAGATCCTCATGGCTTGATGCCCTAAACCTTCATTGGTTGGGAGTCATCGGTTAATCCCTGTTACACGGACTTTGGTGAAGTCGAACCCTCAACATTACACCCTACAACGCAAAAAGAATTGTGTAATAAGGGCAACCTCGATCTATATAGGTTGTTAGCACACAAGGTTATGGCATTAGCCCTATTGGGGGAATGTACAGCTTCGTAGTTTATGATCGACTGATCAAACAAACTCCAGCTTTTTGTAGAAGAGTCTTGCCTATGCCTCGAGAAGAGAGCTGGTTGGTCAATTAACGCTGATATAGTTTTCATTCTTTCGAGATGGGTATTAGTTCGTGCTTTCGCGATTCTCATCGCAGCTATGCATTATCAAGTATAAACCTTTTCGAATTCTACTATATTTTGTTCTCTCGCTATATTTATTTCCTCTGCATTATACTGGGACTAGCAAATGTGTCTATTGGGGTGTGATTAGTGCCCAAAAGTGCTATTTTGAGCCCTATTTAAGATAGGTTTTGAGTGCTTTTTATGCATTCAATTCATATTAATTTAAGCCAATTGACACGTGTAGGTCCCTTTTGGTACTTAATGATTATATTTCGAGGTTGCCGGGAGGGTAGTTTTTGCAGTGTTTCATACACCTATCCCACCATACTGCCAAGTATATCGCTGAGCTGATTTACAATTTAGTTCTACGATGATATTCGACACTGGTCTGGGATGAAGAAATCAAGAGGAAACAAGTCGGATTTAGGTCAGATGAAGTCGATGCAAGCAGAGAAGATATGAAATTTCATTTATTATAGCTTAAATTTTAGCTAGAATAGCGAATTTTCGCAATTATAGCAAAATCTCATATGAGTAATTCTCACAGATATTTAAATTCGCCATATAGCTAGTACTTCACTCGCATAGCTTAAAATTCGCTATATAGCTTAAATTTTGCCATAAATAAATTTCCTCATTCATGTTTTGGGTTCAAACGACCTCGCTTTTTGTTTTTTTCAATTTCTACCCTCACCGTAATGATACTATTTAGATAGATTGGTTTTTACCTTTCGTAAGGCCATAGGCTTCATCCGATAAACATTTTCAGAACTCCAACTTTCATTTAAAGCATTGACACGACTCGTCTCGCCCCATTTGCCTTTCTCTCACCTCTTTCTTTCATCAGGTTAATAAACACCCTTTGAGGATGAAAACTCAAAGGATGTTTGGGTAAGGCCTCTAAACCTTGAAGAGGTGTTATATTAGGCTGGAGTGTGGCTCGCTAGGGTTCCTCCTCGCTTTTTCAAGACGCAGGTGAGCTACATTTATGTTCCAAAACTTTCAAACTAGGTTTAAAAGCTTTTAATGATGTATTTTCTTGGTCAATACTTGGCATGCTTTTTGGTTAAGTGTATTCTTAATGGTAGATACACTGACATCCATTAGATGTCATTTATGAGCCATCGAGGGTAGCGTAAATACTGGATTTCAACTGCAGGAACATTAAATGCTTAGTAAATGCCATAGTTCAAAGAGGAATGTTATTAAGGGTTGGTTTTTAAAGTTAAACAAAGATCTGGTTTTGGAGATGACTATATGTCATTTTCCCTAATCTGGCTCTTGAGGACACCTTTTCAACCATATCATACCAAGCGGTGGCCCAGAAACTTCAAGGTCTTTTTTACATTTGTTGAATTTCTTAGTTAACATAGTGACAACAACCCGCATTTTGTACAAATCCGAAATCAAAACAAAAGCCTCACCATTTTGAATCATTATATAAATCATTTGTAAGATGAAAAGCCGTAGTGTGCGATCCTGGGAGCCCAGCATACTACGATGAATCATACTCACGGCGTGTCGATAGTTTAGGTATAAATTTTGTTGATTCATAACACCTGCAGTGCATGCGAATCAGAACTCATAACCTATATTTATCACATTTTGTCTTCATGACATATTTCTTTTCATGTTCATGTTCATGTTTCAGTTCGTTTTCATATTTCATATCATATTCATGTTTCATGAACACAGCTATACATATTGCATTTCCTATATTTTTCCTGTTACTATTACATATGGCATTTCATATACTTGCACAGTATGATGCCTATGTATTCACAAATAATTAAAGTATTTTTGTCCCTCTATGAATCTACTTTACTTAGAAATTTGAATCATACCAATTGAATGTTCCAAACTCAAGTTATGGCATTTTCATGCCAAACTAGTCATTTTACCCGTTTTACACTCGGGACAGTTTGAAATACCCATTTTCCAATGTCTTGACTCCATATTTGACATTGGTTCTTTGTACTTATTTAAATCTAAGGTGCTAAGGGTTCTCCTCCAACTGGAATCACCCAAATCGGAGCATCGAAACTCAAGTTATGCCCTAAACAACCCGGACTACTCTATGATCAAAACTGAAGCAGAAATTTTTTTCTTTAACATAGACCCTCTTTGAGTGAATGTTTGGGCCATATAGAGTCAGAATTCGAAGGTATCTATTTGAGAATGTTTTATTCTCCGTGAAGTCTAGTTTAATTAACCACTTGAATCACTCAAATCGGATAAGAAATGGGCAAGTTATGGCCAATAAAGACCTTTTGTCCAAAAATAGAGCAATGGAGTGTAGGTACGATTGACAAAACCAAAGTGAAATGCAGAGTGCCACTTTCTATTTGGTACTAGGTACCACCAGCCGAAAATTGTCGAGAAAGGTGGTTTCTCCCATTTTTCCATATGTTGCTGCAAATCAACTCAATACTCAATATACACTTCAAAACCACTCCATATTCATCTTGTAACCACAATTCTACTCAAATCATCTTTCAATACATATCTTTCTTCAAAAACCTTTCATGAATTACTCCCAAAACAACTCTAATATGGGTCATAACCCATACACAAACAAAACACAAAGATTAGTTAGGGTTTGTTCTAAACCCTAACTCCATTACTTGAACTTAAACCATGAATCCAACCTCAAAGGGAGGATTCCATGTTTTTCTTGTACCATTTAGGGTTTTACCAACCTTACTCTCAAAAATTTTAGGGTTAGGATGAAATCCTATCAAAACCCTAGGTTTGAAAACCATAGAAATCCCTACCATGGTCCAAATACACATAATCCCATACCAAATTCATGATTTCCATACAAAAATCCAAGAATCCATACTAGAATCCATACCTTTTTGCTCTTCCTCTCTTCTTCTCTTCTCTTCTTCTTCTCTTCCTCTTACTCTTCTTCTCTACGTTTTTTTTGGTCTCTCAAAAATTGCTTTTTTCCTCCTTTTTAGTTATGGCCATGTTTGGCCTTTGCATTTTTTAAACTCTTTTCTCATTTTTGCATTTAGGTCCTTCCTCTCTTTATTATTCTCAATCTAACTTATTCATATTATACTTTGGCATCCCATCTTTTCTCAAATTCCATATTGCATATAACCTTATTGTTTTATGCCTTTGTAATCCTCTAAATGGTAAATGATCACTTTACCCTTGTCTCTAATATTCCTTTCGGGTCTCTCGTTTTATTTCACGAAATTCCTATTTAACTTTTTAATATACCCTAAACATACTCCAGCGACTGAGGTATATTTGAGTCATTACATAAAAGGGTCCTCGACATCCAATGAATTGGAAGAGTGCCCGAAAGCGATGCCTGCCCAGACTCGAAATTGCAAAGGACAAATTGAATAAATGGCATGATCAAATAATAGGCGCCAAAACTTTCAAGCATGGGGACCAAATACATTGTTGTATGATTCGAAATACACTTTTCTACAGGCAAGCTCAAGTGAATGTTGGTCCATTCATCATCCATCAGGATTCATCCTAATGGATAAGTGGACACACTTTCGATTCCAAGGATATCGGGGTATTGAGTGATAGGCGAGGCTAAAGCCTATACGATGCAGTTTCACGGCAAACAAGGAGGAGATCCCCCTCCTTGATCCTCCTTGAACCTGAAAAGCTACCTGAGTGGGCGTGGTTTCTGTAGAGACTTAGAAACCACTCCAAATTTTGTTGAATTTTTGTTTCTACTACTTTAAGTTTTATTTGTAATTTCACGCAATTTCCTCTGATCTTAAGCTTAGTTTTCTTTGTAATTTTCGTTTTCATATGCACATTCTCATAATTTTTGGTGTCTGTTTTGCGAGGTGCAGCAAAGCGAAGATGTCTTTGTAAAGGTGAAATTTTGAAGGGTGCGAATTTCACGAGGCTATGAGCAGAATTTCGCGACTGCGAAAGTACAAGCTGCGAATCTTCGTCTCTTTGATTTCTTGTCTCTTCGTCTCCCTGCATCTCTTTATTTCTTGCACCCTACCATAAATTTCCCCATGTTTTTTAACCTAGTTTTTAGTGCCCATTTATGGGTGTTGGTGTAACCTTTCACCTTCAGTCCCTCTATATAAGCCCCAGCCCCTTTTCTTTCCTTCTCATTTCATTTCCCTTTACTAAAGAAAGAAATCCTCCAAACCTCACCAAATTCCACTCACTTCTCAGGGACATCAGAGCAAGCGAGGCATCACGTGGGCATAGCTTCAGGCCTTGAGTGCGGCCTTCTTCTCGCCCTTAATCTCAGCCACCCCCTGCTAGTGTCATTTGCCCACCCTTGCGCGGTCGGAGCACTCCTCTTACATAGCCCTCCTTCTTATGCCCTGTTCTTACTGCTGCAGCGGGTATGATGGGTTGGGCCCTGCCTCCTCCGTCTCCTCTTCACATGGCCATCTGAAGGAGCCCCACCTCTAAAGAGGGCCGGACTTCGGCCGGGCAGGTCATCAATTCCCGAAGCCCAGGGAGCCCCATTCCCTACGTTCGAGATAGCCCGGTGACTTCTCCCGGATCTGTCTCTGCTTTGTGTCAGGCGTCCCGTTTCCATTGTGGCCCCATTACGAGCCAATTCGGTTACGGTACCAGAGTGCACAGCTGAGGAAACATGTTATGATGTTCCCGACTTTTCTTTGTCGATCCGGCTTCGGAGATTCCATGAGGCTCGTCTTGCGAAGTGCTAGAGCCTTTTATGACCCCTCTGGCCGGTTTCTACCCCGGGTGGTCATTAAGTTCTACCATCACCCATGACCTCCCGAGGCGAGTCCCCGTCTACTACCATCCACTTCTCCATTAATGGTCGTGAGAGGACGCCGGGCTGCCAACATTGCATGTTCAGCTTCCCGGTGTCCTAGCGACTCGGTGGCTACGGACGTGGCCGCCTCGCCTCGGGAGATGGGCCTGGGGAGATGGTTCACGACATCGAGAGACACAACGACAAGATCTATCCTTTTAAGACGGCTCCTGGTATGCTCATATCAACCATATCACTGGTCTAACCTTTTCCCACTCCAACATATCGTACAACGGAGATAAGCTATTATGGAGACTCTATATACGCATATGGGGTTTTGGTTCGACCTGCGGGCTTTCCTTGAACTCCTTGATACTTTGAGGATAAGGTCCACGTAGGAACTAACACAGGAATTTGAGTCCCATACCCCTCCCTATTCTCGATGTTTGCTATGCCGGGTGTTGTTAGAGCATATGGGTTTTCTACTAGCCCAGGTGGAGCCCGCCCGATGTGCGGGCCGTTCGTGGCAACCACACCCCGTGCTCGGCACCTCCACCTCGAGGACATAGGCGGGGACATAGCGATTGACCATCCTGGCGTAGAGGGATCACGGGGCCCGGATTGCACCATCCGCGGCTCCGGTGATTCTTCGCTCCATTACCTACGCCGTGCGACATCCTCTTGCACCTCGGTGCCTCCACGACTCACCTAGCGTCGATTGGACCCTAGTACATCAGCGCCACCACCGTAGCATATCTCTATATCCACTCGAGATTTGCTACTGTATGGATCTGATCCGCGCACCTTCTGACCACGTCGGCGTCTTTACGATACCTGACTTTAGGCGAGAGGATGACACACACGAGACGCCATTGCGAAGCACACCATGCCGTGCGATTGAGTCACACAGGCTACCTCCTATCTCTCCATCGTGCACCTTGAGGCCTCTTACGATCATCCTTGGCGACACCGGCCCGACCACCCACCGACACCCTCTATAGATTCATGAGACATGCTAGCAGCAACAACAACAAATTTTCCTCAAGCTTCATGTCCTCCAACTTTGCTTGACGAGAGGGATGACATCCACGGTTGCTCACCAGCGAGGAGTATCACTTCCTTCTCTAACTTTCAATCAAGGCCCCATTGAGGACAATGTGACATTTGGTTGGGAGGTTAGCGAAGGAAATTAGCTTTATTTATGTTTTACTACGTACGAAGCGAGTCCATTTTGTTTTGTTCGGTAGCTTGCTATTTGATGCGGTTGTAGAGGCATTGGTTTCTTTTTGTAAAAGCGAAAATATAGTCATATATCTCTTTTTATACATATCATCTGACACACTTGTAGTTTCAAAAATTACACCCATTTTTTTGTGTTTTGCCTAACTTGTAGTTTGAAAAGTTGAAACATTGTCCAATTCTATTGATGTTAGATTAGTTTCATGCCTAATTGAGTGGATGATCAGTTGAATTCTTGTTGCTTTCGACTTTTTTCTTCCACCTCTAGCTAACCACACACTGTGAACATCAGGTTTCAGCAGTAAGCTGAAAAACTGTCTAGCCTCCTAAATCTTGCAAAAGCCTGACCTAGTATTATTGACCACCTTTAATAGGTTAGGGTTTGGCTGAAAGAAGGCCCGATGAGTCTTTCAAAATAAAATAAGTGAAAAAGAAAGAAAAATTGCAGCTTTGCCTTGGAAACCAGGCCACGGTCAGGGGTATATGGCAGAAGTCTTTTAAAACCGGTGCCTAAGCGAGGCGGGTTGGGAGCCACAGACTTTATGCTCATTACATGGGTGAATAGGCAGAGTTTGCAAGTTGTAGGTGCTGGAGTTTCGAAATCATTTGAAGTCTGGGGTGAAACCTGAAGAGTTAGTGGTTGAAAAATCCTTATGACTTGATGCCCTAAGCCTTAATTGGTTGGGAGTCATCAGTGGATCCCTATGACATGGAATATGGTGAAGTGGAGTTCCTCGACATTGCACCCTTTGCAGCACAAAATGGTGTGGAATAAGGTGGGTCTTGATCTATTTAGGTGGGTTAATGTCTTGGGTTGGAGCAATAAACTGATTGGGGAAAGAGTCTTAGTTTAACAATTTATTGTTCTTAATCATATAAACACTTAGATTTTGGTGGAAGTTCTAGGTTGATTCTCTAGAGAAGGAAACTCTTTTGATGTTGAATTCTATATGGCATTCACTTTCTCGAGATGGTTATTGGGCAGGGTTTCGGTGATTCTCATTGAGGGTTAGGCATTACTCATCCACATACTTTTTGAAATACCATTTTTGAGAACATAATTTTGTTGCTCTTTCTTTCTTTCATTGCTAAGGGACTATCAATGTAATCGGTTAGGGGGAGTGATTAGTGCCCAGATAATCTTGCAGACCCTATTTATTGGGGGTTTGGAAGGCACTTTGTGTACTAATCAGCTTAATCTTTCCCGATTTGTACATTAAGGTCAGAAGCTATACTAATGATCGCATTTGTGGCTATTTTGTAGTTTTGCAAGCTCGCTTCGCCAAAATTATTGAGTCAACTCAAGCACGAAGAATCCGAGTTAAACTGATGTGAGAGAAAAGGAGCCTTGCAAAATTTTGCAAGGTGCGAAAAATTTCGCAACACAACTCCCGGACCACAGCCTAGTCCCCTTTTGACCATTTCTTTTGTAACTTTTCTTAAAATACCCTTCATGTAATAGTGGTATTCCATGTATTTTGGTAATTTTTTGTTTTGGGGCTATATAAGCCCATTTGTACTTATTGGAGGAACACTTTTCTGTGCATCATTATCTACAGTAGTGGGAGTTTCCCTTCTTTTCTTTTCTCTCGTTTTCTCATTTCTCTTATTTTCCTCATTACTTGAACACCCCTTGCGGATGGCAATGGAGGGATGGTTGGTAAGCTCTACCCTACTTAAAGAGAGGAGGGCCCAGACTCTGATTTTGAGGTAAACTAATGGTTCTCATGTTTTTAACGCAAGCATTTATTGGCATTTATATTTCTATCTCTCACTCTAGGTTTAAATCCCTTAGATGTACCTTGATTGACCAGTACTTGGAAATCTTTTGGGGTTCAGTGGATGCTTATTGCTAGATCCATTGAGACTCGGTTAGTTACTTGTTTATTTATTCTTGTAGAATCGAGGAGATAAATTTTCTTGTTCAGAACATTTATGTTCAATAAATGCTATATTCCAAAGGAAAATGATTAAGGTTCGATTTTATAGCCAAATGAAGATCGGTTCGGGAAATGACTATAGGTCATCCTCCCAACTTGAGAGGAAAAGGACCCAAAGACCCTTAGTTACCTTAGGATTTTTAAACTACATTGGCCTAATGTGAGAGTTCTTTTATATTTTCTTCACCTTGTTTTCGGTTTGAACAGTACCCTCACTACTTTTATCAAAACCCCAAATCCAAATTGAAATTCACCATTTTGAGCCAATTGTTAATCATTTGTACGAAAAAAACTCATCCCTGTGTTCAACCCTAGAGCCACTATACTGCAGTAGCTATGCTACGGCAATAGGAGGTTTAGGTTTATAAATATTTTTTATTTTGAGCACCAAATCTCTAACCTCTACTGCATTTGCCCATGAATCAATACCTTTCTTGGCTTCTTCTTCTTCTTCTTCTTCTTCTTAACTTCTTCTTCTTCTTCTTCTCTTATAACCCCCTTTGTAACCACCCTCTCTACGTTTTGCTCTCATGCTTAGACCAAAAATGAGATATTTTTAGTCTTATCGGCTATTTATATTTAATTTTTTCCCTTTTATTACATAAATCCTCCATCTCTATTTACCCTCTGACTTTCCATTATTCCACTTTGGCATATAATCTTATTATCTTATGACTTTTATATCTGTTTTGATAGAATTCCACTTTTACCCTTGTATCTTCAAATTAGGGTTTTAAATTTTCTCACTTAGCAAAATAATAATTCACAATTTCAAAATACACTTATAATTTACCCAATTATGTTAAAAATGACTATGAATTGTATTTTAGGGTGTTCTGATTCTTCCCCCTTTAAAATAAATTTAGTCACCAAATTTTACACATAGTGAAGAGTTGGGGATCATTGCTTTCATAGTTGTTTTTGGCTCCCAAGTAGCTTCTTCCTTGCCATGGTATTGCCAGAGCACTTTCACTAACGATACTTTCTTATTCCGCAACTGTTTCACCTTTCGAGCCAAAATAGCTTTCGGCTCTTCATCATATGACAAATCTGCTTGTACTTGCACATCCTGCACTGGAAGTATGTGCGAATCGTTAGAGCGATATCTCCGAAGCATCGACAAAGGAAACACATTGTGTAATTTGGCCAATTTTGGAGGGAGTGTCAAACGATAAGCCATAGGGCCAATTCGTTCCAAAACCTCACCATAAGCCTATGAACCTCGAACTTTCAAATTTCCCTTTGCAAACCATAGAATTTTCACTCCACCATTACTTTAAAAGAAGACCTTGTCTCCCACTTCATATGTAATGTCTCTCCTCTTCAAATCGGCATAGATTTTTGTCAATCGTGCCATGTAACCTTTTCGAGAATAACACCTTTCTTCCATATCTTTCACTATGTCTAGACCAATCACTTTATACTCATTGCTCCATCCAACAGGCAGAGTTCTACATTTATTATACAAAGCCTCGTGGTGCCATACCAATGCTTGATTGAAAACTATTGTTATAAGCAAATTCATAATGGAATATACCTATCCCAAACTTCGAATTCCATACAGCCTCGAAGCATATTTTCAAGTATTTGAATCAACCTCTCGATCCATATGTTTTGCGGATGGAATGTTATGCGAACTTCAACAATTGCCCCAAACTAAGCGTAATTCCTTCGGAACCTTGATGTAAAACGTGGATCTCTATCTAACACAATGAATGGCAGCTACACCATCTGATCGTATAATCTCCTCCACATTATATAGCTCAACTGAGTAGATCCATGAATAGTTCATCGATCGGTATAAAATGGGCCGACTTTGTGATATCAGCAATCACCCGAACAAAGTCATCTTCTTTGTTGTGTGAGGGGGAAACCTGACATAAAATCCATGGTAATGTTATCCTACTTCCATTGGGGAATTGGAAGGGGATTTAACAAACCAACTTTGACTTGCTGACACGTCTAACACTTAGACACATACTTAGTCACATCTCTTTTCATTCCTTTCCACTAATAAAACTGTTTCAAGTCCTAGTATATCTTATTACATCCAGGATGCATGGTAAATACCGTTTTATGAGCCTCAAATAGCAACTTTTTCTTTAGCTCTTTATCATCTGGCACACATAATATGTTCTAGAAATACAAACTTCCATCTTCTTTTACTGAAAACTCGGTCTCGTCACCATTTCTAACCATCTGTGACTTTTTCTGTAGCTCTTCATCATTTTTCTGCTCATCTATAATCATTTGCTTTAAAACGGGTTGTGCTTCTAGTTAAGCTAACATAGCTCTATCATCTGCTAGTCTCTAATCACTATACTATAGTGACATTGCTACCACTGTCTTTCGGCTTAAAGCATCGGCTACTACATTAGCCTTTTCGGGGTGGTAGTCTATGATGCAGTCATAATCCTTGAATAACTCTAACCACCTCCGTTGTCTCAAATTTAACTCTTTCTGCGTTAGCAAGTACTTAAGACTCTTATGATCAATGTAAATTCTACACTTTTCCCTGTATAAATAGTGTCGCCATATTTTCAAAACACTACCGTAGCCAACTCTAGGTCAGCAGGTGGGATGAAATTACGTTCATGTGGCTTCAGTTGTCTAGGCATAAGCCACCACTTTCCCATCTTGCGTGCTGCGCATCCCAGAAGACCAATGCCTGAAGCATCACTATACAAGGTATACTTTTTTCCCGAAGTAGGTTACGTCAATACTGGTGCTTCAACTAGCATCCCTTTCAACTGTTCAAAACTATTCTAACATTTGTCTGTCCACTCAAACTTTATTCATTTCCTAAGTAACTTGGTGAGAAGAGAAGTTATGACAGAAAAGCCTCTCACAAATCTTCTATAATAACCTACTAAGCCCAAGAAACTTCTCACCTTGGTTACATTTCAAGGTGGTTTCCAATTCACAACGGCCTCAATCTTTGTAGGGCTGACTCGATGCCCTAAAGCGACCTGATATGGCCTAAGAAGAAACTTCCTTTATCCAAAATCACATTTGCTTAGTTTAGCATATAGCTTCTTTTCTCTTAGTGTCTGCAGGACTATTTTCAGATGTTGTTCATGTTCCTGTGCATCCTTAGAATACACCAGGATGTCATTAATAAAGACCACTACAAACTGATCTATATAGGGTCAGAATAGCCTATTCATTAAATCCATGAATGTTGCATGTGCATTAGTCAACCCAAATGGCATTACCAAAAACTCATAATGGCCATATCGGGTTCATCTGATCTTATTACATCACTTTACCCTTTGTTCTCAACGATAATATCCGGATCGCGGTCGATCTTTGAAAAGATTTCACCATTTCCTTTCAGCGATCAAAAGATCTTCGATTCTCGACAATGGGTACTTGTTTTCACTATTACCTTATTGATCTGCCGATAATGAGTGCACATCCATAGGTGCCATCTTTTATTTTCACAAAATAAAATAGGTGCACAGTAATGAAACTTTCTTGGGTCGTACAAAACCTTTATCTAAAGCGCTTATAGTTAAACCTTTAACTCCTTGACTCTGTGGAGCCATCTATAGTGCCCTAAACAATTTATTCTTGGCACAATTTCTATGGATAAGTCCACCCCCTCTCAAGAGGAATACGGTAACTCTTCAAGGGAATACATGCGAATTCCTTACTACTGGAATCTTTTCCACATCAACTTGACCTCTCTAGAAGTCAAGTATCAAGGCTAAGAATGCCTCATATCCTTTTCTTATAAATCTCCTCACCTGCATGGCTAAGATCACATTGGACATTTCGTTGGATCTAATGCCTTGTATTATCACCTCAGACTGGTAAGAGAATTTCAACACTACTATCTTTTGTCCACAATCAACGATGGCTCGGTGTTTAGTCAACCAATACATTCCCATAATCAAGTCAAACTCTCGGAATGGTAAGGTTATCAAATCAGCTAGAAACTCTCTTACTTGTATAACAATGGAGCAATTTCTGTATACGTTATTCACACTAACGCTGTGCCCCAACGAACTAGTCACATGCATGTCATATGCTAATTTCTCCATCGCTGGTACTTTGTCAAATACATGCTCCATGCACACATATGAATGAGTAGATCCAGGATCAATCAATGCATGCATCTCAATATCATATGAAGAAAATATACCAACTATAACCTCAAGAGCATCCTGATCCTCACAATCCATTATAGCATATGCTCATGCTGGTGCCGTAGGCATAGGAATGATCACTTTGTCTACGAAACTATGCCTTCTCGTCACTCTATCTTTGAGATGATGGGCCACTCGACCCCTACCTCGATCTCTTGTTGAAAGTGGGTGTGGATCTTCCTTTGCCACTTCTTGTTGACTTCTATTATCCTGACTCTTGGGGACCTTTGTGCTATCAAATGCTCGAGAAACTACATGGAAACACCCTCTACATCGATAGCACACCAAACCTTTCGAATGTCGGCTATGGCAATGAGTGCACTCCGGGATTTCTCTCTGTCCAACTGAAGCACCTCTACCTGCACTAGATACTATTGTACCTCCTTGTCTTCTACCTCTTATAGTCGAACCACATGCGACTTGGCTAAACATCTCTAAATACTTTACTAGAGATGAGAGGCTCCTTTTGAGAACTTCTTCTTTTGAGACTTTTCTTTTCTTTGCGATTTCTAGTCTCTCCGTTTTCATTTCGCAACTTGGGCCAAGTAATAAAAGTTGGCTTGTTGGAGAGAGTCCACCCAGTGCTAAGTACCTCTGATGGAATCATATGAACATCTTCAAATTGCAAATGCCTCGGTGAGGACGGCTCCCGTACATATTTCTTTGAGATGGGTGAACTCTCTCATACTCGATACGGATAAGTTCCTTTGCTTCATATTCAGGAACTGTTTCCACTTGAGCTCCCTATACATGTTTGTAACATACTTTGCCCTGAACTCTTGGACAAAGAATTCCCATGTCATGGGATTTGGAATCCTTGGACTTCGAGCGCAGGTTCCACCCGATCATGTCTCGCCTGCAATGGTGGGGTACACGCACATGATGCTCACGATCGGAGGCATCTAACCTCTTCCAATACCCTTTTTAGCTTTGCAAACCAAAATTCGGCTTTCGTTGACTCTTCCCATGCTTTCGACCCACGATTCCTCTACTCCATGTCTTCTTCTTGTACATTGGGCTTTGGGAGCGTCGATCTATCGATGCAGAGCCATGTCCTGCGATATTCTCAGCGAGGCTTCCGTGGACTCATTAGGTACATTACTTTCTGAAGGCTCAGAAGTTGATAACTCTTGTTCCCTTGGGTTAACACTCTCGTAGCTTCTTCAGAATGATCCATCCCCATCTGAAAACACGGGACATCCACATCGAGGTCAACATTTGCTTAACATATGCATGTTTGCCATAATCTATCTACAAGGTTTTAAAACTTGTCCAGAAAAGCCTAAACCTAGGCTCTAATACCAACTAACCTATGACATCCCCTACCCGCCACCCAAGTGCGATGTAGTGGGAGGGTGTCACTGTTTATTTTACATGTACACTATAACTTGTTCATTCATACACTAATAAGCATGTATCTTGAGATATATTCTATAGCGGCGGAATTTCAAAATATATTCAAGATCCCTGATAAGTGTTAGAAGCTTATACAAAAACTTTACATTTGTTTACAACAACAAAAAAATATTACATATACAAAATAGACGAAGTCTTAGGTGGGCATCTAACTAGGTGTTGACCTTGGAGACTAATGAGGGTTGTCCGGCCTTCTTGCCTCTCTGTAGTCTGCCACGAATGAAGCCGTGTTAGACTTTACGACTTAGTGGGAATAAACTTCGTGAAGCGACCACTAACCGAGATCATCACCTTACATGCATACACATACCACATCCTAACATATCCTTATCATTAAAACATGCTTATACATATATATTTACTTACATTATCATCTTTCATTTCTTATCAGCGTTCATATACATTTCATATGTCATATTCAAGTCATTTGTTTTATGTTTCGTAATACTGGCGTAAGCATTAGAAATTGGATAAAGAAAACTATAAGGGCAGGCGTTGTACTCCTTGTCTGAAACGGAGTGAATTACATAAAGGTACCGGTATATCGTTGTGCGAACAATGGCCGTATATAGGGCCGAAGCGTTGTTATCATTATACAAGACAATGACCGTCTATAAGGGCCCGAGCGCCCATGTGGCCAAGCGGAGCGATTGGTATGTTGCGAGCATTTTTACTAATCGTACCCGTCCCCAGCCCTCTGCAGTTCTAAGCAAACAATCCATGTGTATTTTATGTTCAATACATATTGCATATTCCCGAATAATTATTGTCATCCGGTTATCATATGCAATATTTACAATCATTTATTCGTATCTTTTCATTTTTCATATCTCATTATATGCATGAATGACTATGGTTACCATGTATGCTTATGAGCTATTTACTATCATTCCAATTTCATGAATCTATATATGGATGGATTCTAGACTCAAAAGGCTTTCCATAGAGTCCAAGAACATCCGAAACGGAGTTCGAACGAAGAAATTATGACCGTCTGAAGTTGGAGGCTTCCCATGAACAGTGACTACGAGCAAAACCCGGTAAGGCTTCTTGTTTTCATGATTTTATTGGACCTAATATAGGTTCCGATGCTGAGTGCCCTTTCTCGAGATCCAATCCTGATTAACGAGATCGAACTGACATGGGTCCTCTGTTACTAATTACTATAAACTTAGAACTTCAAGTTTTTTCATTACTATATAATGTTAAACATTTAACTTGTACTATATTTTGTAGCAACGGATTACAAAATATATACTAGCTCCATATATGGAAGTGTTCAATATTTACGTTGCTCAAAGACAAAACATATACAAAAAAAAATATACCAAAAGGTCTTTAGTGGACACCTAGTAGTGTATTGGCCTTGGTTGCTGATGTGGAGTGTCCGGACTTCTCAGTTCTGCTTCTCTTGTACCTACATGGATGAAACACCCGTGCTAAGCTTTAAACAGTGGAATAAACTGGAAGTGGATGACCACTAACACGGATCATCCACACTTCATACACATGCATAAACATCTAACATATCATATCATTTAAACATGTTTATACATTTTCATGTTTACTTATCATACCATGTTTCATTTCTTATCATTTACTTTGCTTGATTTCTTGTCAAAATATACTTGTCATCGCGTAAGCGGTGCTATACTTTCTTATCATATCATATCATTTCATATGTCATATTTAAGTTATTTGTTTTATATTTTCATATCTGCATAAACCTTAGAAGTGGATAAAAACTATAAGGGCGTGTTGTGTACTCACTATCTGGCTTAATTAGTGCATAAAACCGAAGTATTTATTATCATTATGCAGACAATGACCATCTATAAGAGCTCGAAAATATTGTAATGACCCAAGCAGAGACCAGCGGAATTAATATGTTGGAACTTATTTTCCCTATGACATGTCCATCTATCCTACACGAGTTCTAAGCGAGACAATCCCATGTATTTTATGTTGATTACATATCTCATATTCTAGAATAATTATTGTCATCAGGTAATCATATCGATATTTACAATCATTTATTTGTATCTTTACATTTTTCATGTCTCATTATATGCAAGAATAACATAGTTTCATGTATGCTTATGAGCTATTTACTATCATTCCAATTTCATCAAGCTATATATATGGATGGATTCTAGACTCAAGGGCTTTCATAGAGTCCAGAACACCGAAAATAGTTCGAAAATTACATGCGGACTATCTAAAACAATCTCGAAATTTCAACGATGTCCAAAACGATTCGAGAGTTTAACCAGTTATCCGAAAATAGTCCCAAAAATTCCTAAAAATTCATAAACTCAGTCCAAAATTTTTGGGACTGGATTTTACGGCCTTTCACGACCTCTAAGCAAATCTCAAGCCATTAAATGACCTTTATGATAGAAATAACCAAAGTAGGAAAATTTCATACCTTTTGGAGTTAGACGAAATACTAAGATTTTGGTGTCACGCGCATAGCTCTCCCCGCGTAGACCAACTTTGTCTTCTACTCCGATAAAAATCTATGGTCCGATTTCCGTAGATCTTAGAGATAAGTTTCTCTCTCTAAAATATCTCTCTCCTCACGCTCTCTTTCTCACGTCTCCTTATGTCCGTCCTTCTAATACCAACTTGATTTTATCTTTTTTTTTTCTTATTTTATTTTATTATTATTATTATTATTATTATTTGGATACATAGCTCATATTGCACCGTTAGGTGGATTTTACGCGGGAAAATTTTTTATTTCTTTCAGTTCACTTTATTTTAAATGAACTTAGCTCAAGTCATTTCCTGACTTCCGAGATTTTCGTAAAAATCTTGTCCCTAAAGTCACTAGCGACTTATCACCCAGAAAATCATAAAATATTTATTTGTCTCGGAAATTTGTGAAACTTTTACAGGTCACTAGATTTCGCAAGATGAATTTACTTGTGTGATCCGTTTACGTCATCCGAGATCTAGAAAATTTTTAAAACTACGAACCATTCTAATAATGTATTATTATTATTATCAACTAAGCGGTCGCGTTTCATGATTTGTACTCACCCTTCCTTTCCTTAATTGCAAAAATGCCACCATTCTTTGAAAACTTCTGATTCTACTTTGGCATACAATCTCTTTTATTCCTATGTCATTGGGTCCTTAATTGGTGCAATTTACCCTTAACTTTTATTAATTCCTGGTTTGCTTATTTTATTTTTAGCATTATTTTATTGAAAAAATATATTTACTTTATTATACCCAAACATGCTATAAAAATTTGTATGGTATAATTTGGGGGTATTACAACTCTCCCCCTTAAAACAATTTAGTCACTCGAAATTGCGCGATTCAAAGAGTTGCGGATATTATCTCTTTATAGTTGTACGGCTCCGGTAACTAACTACTCTACCATGGTGTTGCCAGAGCACTTTCACTAATGGTACTTGTTTGTTTCGCAACTGTTTCACCTCTCGAGCCAAAATTGCCTTTGACTCCTCAGCATATGACAAATCCTCCTGTGTATTTCCGAAGCATAGACACATGGAACACATCATGTAACCGCACAATCTCATTCACATATAACTCAGCTAGTCGATCCACGGGATAGTCCATCTATTTGGCGGTATAAAATGGTGACTTTGTGAGCTTATGAACAATCACCCAGACATAGTCATGCTTTTGTTGCGTGAGGGAAAACTCGTCACGGAAATCCATGGTAATGTTATCCCAACTTTCCATTGAAATTGGAAGGATTTAGCAAACTGTTAGCACTTGGTGTTCGACTTTGACTTGGCGACCGTCAAACTTACTTAGACACACATACTTTCAGTCACATCTCTTTTCCATTCCCTTTCCACCAATAAGAATTGTTTCAATCCACAGTACATCTTAGCCCTCCAGGATGCATGGTAAATACCGTGTTATGAGCCTCAAATTGCAACTTTTCTTTAGCTCTTTATCATTTGGCACACATAATCTGTTCTAGAAATACAAACTTCCAGCTTCTTTCACTGAAAACTCGGTCTCGTCACCATCTATAACTTTTCCTGTAGCTCTTCATCATTTTTCTACGCATCTATAATCATTTTCTTTAAAACGGGTTGCGCTTCTAGTTGAGCTAACATAGCTCCATCATCTGCTAGTCTCCAATCACTATATACTATAGCCATTACTTCTGTATTTTTCGGCTTAAAGCATGATAATATTACATTAGCCTTTTCGGGGTGGTAGTCTATGATGCAGTCATAATCCTTGAAAAACTCTAACCACCTCCGCTGTCTCAAATTTAAATCTTTCTGTGTTAGCAAGTACTTGAGACTCTTATGATCGGTGTAAATTCTACACTTTCCCCGTATAAGTAGTGTCGCCATATTTTCAAAGCAAACACTACTGTAACCAACTCTAAGTCATAATTGGGATAATTTTGTTCATATGTCTTCAACTGCCTGGATGCATAAGCCACTACTTTCCCATCTTGCATTAACCATGCCCATACCAGTGCGGAGCATCCTTTATCGAGTATACTCTTTACCCGAGGTGGGTGTTATCTTGGCGCTTCAACCCGGTATTTCATATTTGTTCAAACTATTTCTAACATTTATCCGCACTCAAACTTTACTCATTTCTGGTAATTTGGTGAGAGAAGAAGCTATGACAGAAAATCCTTTTACAAATCTTCTATAATATCGCTAAACCCGAGAAACTTCTCAGCCCGGTCACATGGGCGGTTTCAATTCCTGTGACCTCGATCTTTGTAGGGTCAACTCTTATACCCTCGACAGACACAATATGGCCTAGGAAAGGAACTTCCTTTAGCCAAAAGTCACATTTGATGAGTTTAGCATATAACCTCTTTTCTCTTAATGTCTCAAAGACTATTCTTAGATGCTTTTCATGTTCCTGTGCATCCTTAGAATACACTAGGATGTCATCGATAAAAACTACAACAAATTGATCCACATAGGGTCGGAATACCCTATTCATTAAATCCATAAATGTTGCTGGTCCATTAGTCAACCCAAATGGCATTACCAAAAACTCATAATGGCCATATCGGGTTCTAAATGCGGTCTTCGGCACATACTTCTTTCACTCTTAACTGATAATACCCTGATCGCAGGTTGATCTTCGAAAAGACACCCGCTCCTTTTAATTGATCAAAAAGATCTTCGATTCTCAACAATGGGTACTTGTTTTTCACTGTCACCTTGTTGATTTGTTGATAACCAATGCATATCCGTAGAGTGCCATCTTTCTTTTTCACGAATAAAACAGGTGCACCCCAAGGGGACACATTGGGTCGGATAAATCCTTTATCCAAAAGCTTTTGCAATTGACTCTTTAACTCTTTCAATTCCCGTTGGAGCATCCTACTCCACGATGCCCTAGACGCAAGAATTTGTTCCTAGCTCAATTTCTATGGATAAGTCCACCTCCCTCTAGAGTGGAATACCTGGTAACTCTTCAGGGAATACATCTGCAAGTTCTCTTACTATTGGAATCTTTTCTACATCCACTTGACCTCTCTTGGAGTCAAGTATCACGGCAAAGAATGTCTCACATCCTTTCCTCATAAATCTCCTATCTTACATAGCGGAGATCACATTGGACATTGCACTTGATCCAATGACTTGTACTATCATAAATCT